>JAULKM010100485.1:0-10488 GCA_032355605.1 Rubia tinctorum
TCATTCTTATTTTATTTCATTCCTATCTAATCTGAATTGAATTATATTAAACTGAACTGATCTGAACTGAAATCTACGAATTTTGTTTCTTCTAATTTTAAAATACAACTAGAACAATACTAATATGTAATAGTATAAATTATAGAAAGAAATATTAAAAAATATAATAAAAATGAGGAAATAAAAAGGCGGGAGATTATAAATTTGTTTTGGTGGGAATTTTTTTTCTTTCTAAAAGGTAATTATGCTATGAGAATCACAATACTTGTTTATGTTTAAATCAAATTTCATTTTTATTTTATTTCATTCCTATCTAATTTGATCTGAACTATACTAAATTGAACTGATCTGAACTCAAATCTACGGATTTTGTTTCTTCAAATTTTAAAAAACAGCTAGAACAATGCTAATATGTAATAGTATAAATTATAGAAAAAAATTATAATAAAAAATGAGGGAAGAAAAAGGCGGGAGATTATAAATCAAATCCGAATGGATATAGCAACGAAAATTGGAAATGAATCAAATCCGAATGGATATAGCAACCGAAATTTGGAATTCTCTAGTAATATGGAGACTGAAACCCAAGAATAGATTATAGATAACGATGGCACTGAAACAAATGTGTGATGTTATATATTTCAATATGTGTCAATTATCTTCTATTCCAAAAAATTATTGTTATGTTACTACTCGTAATAGTAACATTGTTTAAAATTTATATGTTTTATTAATTTATTATTATGTACATTTTAATAAAATTTACGTAGTTGTCATATGCCAAAATAACAGATAATAATATAATACACTGATTAAAATAAATATAAATATGCTGAACTGAAATAATATAAATATGCTGAATTGAAATAATATAAATATGTTGAATTGAAATAAATATAAATATGCTGAACTAAAATAAATATAAATATAAATATACTGAAATGAACTGAAACAAGTATAAATATACTGAACTGATCTGAACTAAAATAAGTATAAACATACTGATATGATATAATTTGATCTGATATGAAATCCAAGTAAACTCCTAACAGTGCATAAGTAACGGTTAATAATTGAATGCCAGATTTACAGGATGTTTATTTTTGCATGCATTTATGGAACGGTTAACTAAAATGTTAGGTGTATAGAATGGTGATACTCCCTCCGTTTCATTGGATGTGACACACTTTATTTTTTTGGGTTATTTTTGTGAATTTGAAACACTTTTCTTTTATGACAAGATTAGTTCAATTTCATCCATTCATTTTACTTTTTTTTCTTTCCAAATTCAATTCTATCCATACATTTCATTTACATAAATCCAAGTAGTTAAACTTATGGTGACTCATCCATCGAAACGGAGGTAGTACTACACAAAGTTTCACCGTGTTGCAATGGAGTATTTCTGAATTTCAAAAGTGCCACCCAACTCTTTGAACAGCATAAAATGTTTGACCTTAATCCCACATCTTGAATTTTAGCTGGAGAAGTAAGTACTCTTGTTAATTTTAAATGAGGTTAAAACATTATTAAAACGACAATTGTTAAGCCGTCAAATATTACTTTCAATACAATTGAGGATTAACAACTATTTCACTTATTCTTGTTTCATACTGTCTAAATTTTAGACGGAGAGTCTTATACAATTCTTACTCAGTCTTCTCCACATTTTCGATAAGACCTTTCCCTAATTATTTTTTCCAAGGGAGAGAAAATGTGAACAAAAATGGAGATAGAGTTACAGAAATGTCTCTCTACCTAAAGTTTAAGATATGTGACAAGACTAGAAAATTTGATATGTTAAGAGAAATAAGTATGTTGGTTGAGTGGTCAATCACATTTTAACAAGTGTTAATGAAGTGACAAGGTAAATGTAGTTTTTATTTTTTTAATTTCTTTTATTTTTTTCTTAACTTATTTAATACTTGTCAAAATGTGATTGGACTCTCACCTATTTTCGTAACATACAAAATTTTCATGCTGAGAAGACCATCTCTAACTATTTCAATCACAAATGTTTTTATATATAAAAGCGCGTGTTAAATAAAGAATGAAAAATGTGAAACTTACAAACGAGGATAGATTGGGGTAATGTGGGAATGGAGGGAAGGAATCTTGATGACTGTTTTGCTGTGAATAGGCGGAAAGTGGGAAGAGAGGGTTTGTGCACAGTACATTGTACTCCCTCTGGCTTATTAACATTGTCTCACTTTTTTTTTTGGATGATTTGTTAACATTAGTTCTTTCACTTTTTGACAAATACTAAATTGTTTTATCCACTCATTTTACTTTTTACACTTTCAATGCATTTATCACTGATTATACCTTAAGTGTCAAAAGTAAGTGAGTCAATGTTAGTGAACCGGAGGTAGTACGGGCTTGTTTTGTAAGCATTCCATTCATGGCGTAATCATCACATCCCCGACTCACTTCTGCCTGCATTATTCTTGTTTCTACGCGATCTACAACCTCTTCCTCGATCTCCCCTCTTCCTCCTGCCTTTCTCATTCCTTTTCCACTTTGCTACAACGGTTTTATTTGAGTAAAACACGTTTTGTACTACCTCCGTTTCTATGGATCTGGCAAGATAGATTTTTGTGCTTGGATTTATAGTGAATAAAATGAGTGGATATTTTGAAATATAAAAGTAAGATGAGTGTAAAATTGAAAGAATCTTCTAAAAAAGAGAGTAAAGTGTGTCAATCTCATGAAAACAACCAAAAGAGGAAATTGTGTCAAATCCAAGAAAACGGGGGAAGTACAAAAAAAATAAGGGCAAACTACCAATCGAACCATATGTTTTGTGCAAAAGTGTCAAGATAACCCTGTAAATTCAAAACTGTCAAATTATCCCTAACTTATTGATGATTGTGCAGTTATACCCAAAGTTACATCTTCGGGTCTGATCCTGAAAAATCTAGTGTTGACCAATTTGAAAATGACCAAAATACCCCTGGTTAGTTTTCTAATTTTGTAGACAATGTTAACCTTCTCATTGTCAAAACCTAACAAGAATATGATGATTATACCATCACTTAATTTTGATTTTTAGGGTTATATCAGCACTTTAAAAGAATTAGGGTCGGATTCGAAATTTTAATTTTCCAAAATCACAATAGGAAAAATGTATTTATCAATACCTGAAGAACTTTCACTTATCTCGGAGAATTAACACTACTTTGTATTGATTTATAAAGCATCTAAACTTATAAAAGAGTAGAATAGTCTAAACCTAAGTTTTCAAACTAATCTATACCTACAACAATTTCCAAGAGAAAATACCACTAATATGAACCAAAACAAACTCAATATAGAAAATGTTAGGTTGAGTCCAACTAAACACGTTACCACTGCTCTTTCTTCCTCCTCCTCTGTCGGCACCAGTCTCACACAAACCACGTACATCAATTGTAAAAAATCAGAGAGAGTAGACCATATCTTAAAGCGGAAATCAACTCTCAACAAAATTTCAACTATGATCATACACAAAACCACATACGGAGTAGCAAGAATGGCAAGTAAATTTCACAAACTATTTCAAAACTACAGAAACTTTGAGTTTCTTCAGATACCACGTGGCGGAAAATACACTGAGCTAACCATCCGACATCAGAATGTCATAAGTGCTATCACACTGAGTAAATAACAAGCTAGTAAATGTGCAAAAGAACTCTACAATCGTTTCACTTGCAAGCAACAGTCCATCCTTAGTAACTTAACGTTTGCCCACCAATAACTCCAAATGAGCTCCAGCCACAGCAGTACCGCTATCACTCTATTAATTCTCCGGTAGTTATTCTTGGACAGAGTCATCACAAGCACGAAAACACCACATGCTGATTAAAACCAATTAGAAAAACATCCACTCCTACTTAGTGACATGGCAAATTTCACACACAAAGAGGGTAAAAATTGATCCAAACGTAATGGAGCTCAAATACCCTTATCGCACAATAGCATTAAAAGTACCTGGAAAAAAATTGAGAATGAAATTCGACATGAAGAAGAGAAAGGCCCTTGTATTGCGTCCTAAGTACAACGGTGCAGACACTCTATTCAAGTGTTTGTGTTTTCTTCTCCAACCCCTTTGGGCCTCCCTTGAAAGACTTGGTGTGTTATTTAGCCACCCGCTGAGTGCGACGTCCGTGGAGTTTAGGCGAATTATTTACATTCTAGAATTGATCTTTTCACGGATCTCCTGACCTAAGATGGAAGACCCGTGACAGTTGGTATCAGAGCCTCAATATCTTTAAGGCAAAGAATAATTTGGAAGTATGGTTTAAGAAAGAATAAGATGACAAAACATGTGGGAGCTACGAGTAATAGCATGAGATCCAACATGGAATGGTTCGGGCATTGGAGGCAAGGGTTAACCTGTCGGAGCGGGATGTCGCAAAGATTATTAAGGAGCTATAATTACTCAAAGGGAGGTCCAAATGCTAAAGGAAGCTGCGGAGAATAAATGGGGGAAAATGACGAGTTGAAGGTGGCACTGGCCTTAGCTCGGGATGAACAGATGGTGTTGAGCGCCTCCGTTGAGGAATTGAAGACCTAAGTGATAGTGATTTCAAGGGCCTTGGCTAACCTACCATACGAGGGCGGTGCTGCTCAGGTAGAAAGGCCACATGCGAGACACAAGGTGTGGGAGCCAAAAGTAAACGAGGGGGAACGAGATGCTAAGTTGTTGGACAACTACATCTTTGACATGGAGACATAATTTGATGCGGAAAACATTGAAAAAGATGCAATTTGGGTGTCAATAGCAGCTACGTGTCTTGTTTCCTTGAACCAATGGGTGCAACAGCAGCAACAGTTTGAATCAATGGGCGATCGAGTCGGCAGAAAAATTGGCAGTTTCTTTGACCGAGGATGATATCGAAAATATGAAGCCAATCCGATGTATGTGGATCTCGCGGAGAATGGGTAACCCATAAAGGCCATGGTCGACACAAGAGCTTCCCATAACAATTTGGCCCAATTCGAGGTGGAATAGATGAGACTCATGTTGGAGGAATCGAATGGCAGGGTGAAAGCGGTCAATTCCCAAGAATAATCCATTGTGGGGGTGGCGCGAAAGTGCAATGTCATGGCCGACAAGTTTGTAGGCCAAACAAGTTTTCATGCTGTGAAGATGGATTACTTCAAGCTTATCCTTGGCTTGGACTTCTTAAGGGATACGAAAATTGCAATATATCCTTACAGGAACACACTGATCGTAATGGGAGATAACCCTTGTACGATTCATGCGCTTCCTGGAAGGTCCGAGGAGAAAAGGATTTCGGCCATGCAGTTCAAGAAGGGACTGGGACCATTATAAGGAGAGCTTCTAGCCAACCTATGTTGGGAAGAGCTTGAGAGACAATCAGGACCGATAGATCCCTCGGTGAAATGGCTGCTAGGAGAGTTTCAAGATGTGATGCCAGATCAGTTGCCCAAGAGACTTCCACCCAAGCGAGAAGTGGACCATGAGATTGAGTTGATCCTAGGGGCGAGGCGATCGCCTCGTGTGCATTACAAGATGACTCAACCAGAGCTTGTAGAGTTGAGTGTTGGAAGGTGGGATTGTTGTGCCAGCAAAATCCCTTTTTGGAGCACCAGTTTTGTTCCAGAAAAAACATGATGGGTCACTGCGGTTCTGCGTGGACTACAGAGCACTCAACAAAATCACAATGAAGAATTGTTACCCGATAACGTTGATAGCAGATTGTTTTGATCAGCCGTGTCACATAAACTTCTACAAAAAGAACGACCCGTAATTAGGGTACCGACAGTTTCGATTCAAGGAGGGAGACGAGTACAAAACCACTTGTGGGATGCGCTACGGGGACTTTGAGTTTAAGGTGATGCTATTCGGCTTGACCAACGCTCCAGCTACGTTTTGTACTCTAATGAACCAGGCATCGAGGGATTTCTTGGACTAGTTTGTGGTGGTCTACCTGGATGATATAATGGTCTACAACAATACCTTTAAGGAACACCTTGGGCACTTACGTCGGGTACTTGTCAGGTTGTGAGAGAACCAGTCGTATGCCAACCCTCGAAGTTCTTGTTTGCGCAGAATAGGATAGGCTTCTTGGGACATATTATCGAGTTGGGAAAGATAAGGATGGATCCCAAAATGACAAAGGCAATCACGCGGTGGAGGCCTCCGAGCAATGTTCCGAAGCTTCGATCATTTCTTGGGTTGGCTAACTACTATTATCATTTCGTGAAGGATTATTCTAGGGTAGCCATGCCACTCAAGGATTTTCTTAAGAAAGATAAGACATGGAAGTGGGATTATTCGTGTCAACAGGCGTTCGGAAGGTTGAATGAAACCTTTTCTACAGATCCAGTGTTGGTGTTGCTCGATGCGTCCAAGTCATTTGAAGTGCATATGGATGCCTCAAATTTTTTGCTTGGAGGAGTGTTGATACAAGGCGGCCACCTGGTGACCTATGAGACCAGAAAGCTAAGTGGTGCTGAGACGCAGTACTCGATACACGAGAAGGAATTACTGGAGGTTTTTCACTAACTACGTCTTTGGAGACACTATTTGTTGAGTGCGTCATTCGTTGTGAAAACAGACAACAAAGTTGTGAGCCAGTTCTTGATGCATCCCAGGCTAAATAGTCAGCAAGCTATGTGGCAGGAACTACTGTCCGATTTTGATTTCACCCTAGAGTACTGAACGGGAAGGATAAACCATGCCACTGATGCCCTGAGTCGGAAAGACCAGTTGGCGACAGTTCACTATTTGACTATGTGGCAGGGACAAGTTTCAACCAGAATCAGGGATCTAATACGGGAGAACCTGGCATTTGATAGATCCATCGCTTTGTTGATTGAATTGGGTAAGGAAGGCAAAGCCAAACAGTTCTGGCTTGAGGATGGGCTCTCGTACACCCGAAAGAACCGAGTGTATGTTCCTAAGGGTGGAGGGCTGAGGAAGACCATTCTGAAGGAGTGTCACAACACGGTGTGGCGGGACATCCAAGGATGGAGCATACTTTGGTCGTGGTGTAACTTGGGTATTACTTGCTGTCCATGGAGCAAGACGTGGACTAGTTTGTTCGGACTTGTCTAATCTGCCAGCAAGACAAGCTGGACCATCAGAAGAACGGAGGGCTACTGGAACCTCTACCGGTTCCTACTCGTCCATGGGAGAGTGTTTCCATGGATTACATAATTGGGTTTTCAAAAGTTAGAGATCTTGCAACAATCCTAGTGATAGTGGATTAGTTCTCGAAGTATGCCACTTTTATCCCTGCACCCCAATACATTTTGGCAGAAGAGACAACTTAGCTTATTTTCAAGCACATTGTCAAGTATTATGGACTACCTCGGGATATTGTCAGCGATCTCTACTCTCGCTTCACTGGCCACTTTTGGATCGAGATCTTCAAGATCCTCGGGTAAAAAATGAACATGAGCAGCACAACGCACCTGGAATTAGATAGAAAAACTGACCCATTCAATGGTATGTTGGAGGAGTACCTTTGACACTTTTGACCGTCAAGCAGAAGGAATGGGTGAAATTGCTAGATGTAGCCTAGTTGTGCTTCAATTCCAAAAAGAGCTCTTCGATAAACAAGAGTCCTTTTGAGATTATCAATGGGCAACAACCCTTAATACCCCACAAGTGGATCTTGTTGTGCGATCCAAAGTCCCTAGAGCCAAGAGTTTTTCACTGGATTCGAAATAGAATGTAGACATTGCCAAGAGCATCCTCGAGAAGGCGGGTGCACGTATGAAGAAACATGAATACAAAAATTGTTGTTTCATGGAGTTCCAAGTTGGGGACCGAGTGTTGGTGAAAGTTCATAGCTAGCATCAAAGCAAAGCCGTTCATAAAAGGGATCCTCGACTTATGAGATAGGTAGGCAAGGTAGCTTACAATGTGGATGCCCCCGACTGGTTGAAGACCCACCCCATTCTTCACGTGAGCCTCTTAGAACAATATCATGAGGAGGTGGATGACCTTGGAATAGATGAACCGCATATGGTGGAGTTCAACATCCCAGCTCAAGGGAAAAGAAAAGCGGAAAGCATACCCCAAGTTCGAGATATGTACTAGGCACATAAGAACCAACATATATATATATATATATATATATGTATTTGGTTAAGTAGAAGGGATGTAACGACGAAGAGAACACATGGGAATTGTCAAAGAACCTTTGATCGTTTTAGCCGCTTCTGGATGCTTTTGAAGATCCCACGACACCGAGGATGACGCAAAAATAGGTGGGGAGGATATTACGGGGCAACCTTGGTCCATGCTCCTTAGTCCAAGATCCTTAGTCTAAGCTCCCTCCCTTACACTGCGGACCGACACCTCGGGCGACCTTGGTCCAAGCTCCTTAGTGCTGAGAAGTCTCTTGTCCCAAGATCCTTGTAATAGATAGTCTTTAAGTACTTGTAAATTACTTTTTGCTTTATAGTTGTAGTGCTAGCCGGCTAAGAGGCATAGGGCCTGCAATCCCGATTAACTTTGACCTCTTTTTGCTCTTATGGCTGGCACTTTCAATTACTTCCGTACACCGTATATGTGGAGTAATGAACTTCACACCTGGTTACCTTTTTTTTCAATTTAAGTTAGATTGAGCTTTGGCTCCACCAAGTCATTGGTTTCTACTTGTATTGCATCCTAAGTACAATGGTACAGACACTCTATTCGAGTGTTTGTGTTTGCTGCGCAAGTCCCTTTGGGCCTAGAGCTCCACGTCCTTCTAAAGGCCTGGTGTGTCATCCACCCACCTACTGAGTGCGACGTCCGTGGAGTCTAGGCGAATTCTTTACATTCTAGCATTGATCTTTTCACGGATCTCCTGACCCAAGAGGGGAGACACGTGACACCATGTTACCTGATTGCAACGACGATAACCGGGCAGAGGTAGTGCTCTCTCATGGGCCTCGATTGCGACGACAAAAGAAGGAACACAAAGGCAATCTATTGAGATCTCAGGCAGAGGAGGAACACGATGGTGGTGATGAGGATCCCCGTGGGCTTCAGAGAGGGGCTAAAAAGAGAGCCTCAATATTTATGGAATATGCGAGGGTATATTAGATACTTCACATTTTATGTAATATAAATATATTTTTTATTAGGAGGGCAAAATAGTTTTTAATCATTTCTGACCAATATTTTAATTGACAAAATAGTTATACCGGTCCAGGGTTAGTTTGACACTTCCGAATTTTACAGGATTGTTTTGACACTTTCATTTAAAATATAGAATTGTGTTAATACTTTCTCAAAAATAATTAAAATTAATCATTAAATTCATAATATAAAATAAAATATTATATTTGTTAGATGTCGAAATTGTAGTAGTCTCAAAAGGGACAGAATTTGAAGAACAGATAATGGATCTTTTCAAAGGGTCGGCACATAGTTTAGTGTATGCACTGCTGCAGTTGAGATGGTGTGCGATGTTTGGATTTGAACCAGAAAAGTTTATATGTTAGCAAATGTTGGATTTTAACATGTTGGGTAAATCAGATTCTGATTTGTGCTCCATAAATTTCATATTTAAACTCTGTTTGGCAGAGTTTATAATATGCTATGTTTATAAGCAAACCACCTTTTAGTGTTTGGTAAAGTGGAATTTTTTTAAAAGCAGAAACTATTTTTGGAAAAAATAGAATCTTGTCTCCCCTCATTTTAAAATAAGTCAGTTTTGCTTATAAGCATAGCTCTGCTAAACAGAGCTTTAGTAAAGTGAGGGGTGCCTTAGGAAGAAATGACAAATGAGTGATTTATGGAACATGTGTCAGAATCTAATTTGCCCAACATGTTAACATACAACATTTACTAACATGTAAAATTTTCCGTGGTTTGAACTATGCTTGATACCTGATGAGTGCCCATGGGTAAAGATATTTTCACATAATTAGGTATCACAGTGGGACGGGTCAGGTTTGTATTATGGTCTCCTCATGTTCATGTCTAAAAGTCTAAAATCCACCTCCACCGCATTGTATATTGTATAAAATTCACCATTGTCTCATCACCTACTGAGATCTCCCCACCCACTTTAATTTCGTTGTACTCACCCTACCCATATCTCCAAAAATACCTAAGTATTACCTTTTATAGTAATAATTAAAAATTTAATAAGTATTCATATGAATATATTATAAGTAAGATATGTGGTTATTAAAAATTTATTATGTAGTATATCAATTAACATATATGTACTTGATGTGTCCATTTTATATGGTGATTTTAGGATCTTTTTGTACTTATTTTGGTAGACTTTTATGCTTTGAAGACTCTATTTTATCTTGGATTCCTATTATTAGAGTTAAGAGCGACTTTATCGCTTTTGTCCCTTATAATAAGAATTCCTTGAGACAAGATAATTATCAAAGATTTGAAGACCTTGAAGACTCCATTTTGAAGACTACGAAGACTTTTGAAAACCCTGAGAAAGGAAGAAGAGAAGACTACATGAAGACCAAAGAGTTAAGTCATTTGAGGGCAGGTCACTCTGGCCGTCGCGA
>JAULKM010100486.1:0-10487 GCA_032355605.1 Rubia tinctorum
CAAAAACAAAAAGGAACTCAGAGGCTTGGAGAAGGGTAGTTTCTGTTACAGGTTTTGCAGATGCAAACTCTCAAATTCTGATTGGGGAGGGAAGCTGCAACTTTTGGGATGCAAATTGGCTGGGAGATGGAGCTCTATGGCAGAGATGGCAACACACTACAGAAACTCCATTTCCCAATCCACATGTAAGGGAATTCCAACAAAATATAGATTATTTTCTATCTCAACTCTTTGGTTTGTTGCCAGGTCAGATTATACAGAAGCTAAGGGAAGATGTCATACTCACTGAGAACAAAGATGAGATGATATGGAAACCAACACCTACGGGGAAATTTTCACTGGCTTCTGCAACTAAGCAGCTCAGAAGGAGGAGAAATCAGGCTCAGTCACTAATAACAATCTGGAACAGGTATATCCCTCCTAAGTTCTCTATTTTTATGTGGAAACTCATCAATGGAATCCTACCATTTGATAATTTCTTACAAAAAATGGGAATAGCAGTAGTCTCAAAGTGTCCACACTGTCAACATATAGACACTATCACACACTTCTTCAATGACTGCCCATTTGCTCTACATGTGTGGGATTTTGTCTTCAGGGCTATAGGATTTAAAGGTAGATCATTTGTCCATATCTTTGATAGGTTGTCTTGGATATTATCATACCAATTGTGTTCTTCAACCAGAATTAGGGTCATACACACACTTACAGTAGTTGCCTGCTGGATGCTCTAGAAATCAAAAAACAATTTGGCCTTTAATGGTTTAGCTTACAATTTACAATACACTATCCAGCAGATTAACACACTGATCTCACAAATCCTAAACATTAACTCACTAAAGTACTTTGAGGACTGCAATGAGTTCATATCCTCTGGACTACTGTTATCTCTTAGCAGAATGCCTAAAAAGAAAATCAAATTGGTGAGTTGGAGGCCACCGAACACTGGATTTAAAGTTAATGCAGATGCATCATTCAAACCTAATTTCTCTTCAAAGATTGGATTTGTTGTTAGAAACTCTTTTGTAGATTGCTCCTTCTTAGCTTCTGAGATCATTCAAGCGGATGATCCATTACAGGCAGAGATCTTAGCAGCAATAAGGGCCATCAAGGTGAGTATACATCACAATTTTTTGCCTCTGACTGTGGAACTTGACAGTTTGCAGGCCATAAACATGCTGCAAAGAAAAGAACAGCCACCATGGCGACTAAAGATAAGATTGTGGGAGTTGTGGGACTTAAAAGAGTCACTACAGATCGGCTACAAACATATTTATAGGGAAGGTAATAAAGTGGCACATGAATTGGCAACTAACGGTGACAATATTACCCAACAATCTCTACTGCTGCAAAAGGAAGGAGTGCGAAGAGCATTGACTGGAGATAAATTGGGCCTTCCAAGTTTACAATTAGATACATAGCAATGACTATGTAATGTATACTATAAAGGAAATATGCACCTGGCCTATACTAGGGATAACACAGGGGGTGGAGTCTGTTGGTAATAGGAATCGTGCAAATTTCCTTCACAGGGATACTAGATAGAAACTGTAATTGAACAGAGCCCGGTTCAGATAGAACAAGGTAGTTTAGGTACAATTTTTTGGGATATGGGCAGAATTAACTTAGTTTTTGATGGCCTGGGAAGCCAATATAAAAAAAGAAATTATGTTGTTGTCGCCTCCCATCGCCTTCTCTGATGTTGCATAGTCCACCTGTTTTTGGAATTCCAGATCGATCTGTCGTGTTTAGGTATCAAATTCTTCGAGTTTTAGTAAGGTTTCCCGACATCAAATTCATCGGGTTTTAGCAAGATTTTCAAGCATCAAATTCGTCAGGTTTTGGAAAGGTTTCTAGCATCGATATTTTTGGGTTTTGGCAAGGTTTACCGGCATGGAATTTGTCAAGTTTTGGCATAGTTTTCCGGCATTGAATTCGTCAGGGTTTGGAAAGGTTTTCCGGCAGCAACGACTGGTGCAATTCCCCAATGACTTACCGACAATAATTCAAAAAAAATTGGTTGATTAATTGAATTTGGGCTAAATATGGGTTTGGGTTTGGGCCTAGCCTAAAACGTAAATCTCCAGAGTACACATCATACTCCCTCTGTTTCTCTATTAGTGTCACCATACATATAATTGCTTGGATTTAGGTGGGAAAAAATGAACAAATGAAATTACAAGTAGAAAGTAAAAGGTAGAATGAGTGGATGAAATTGAATAAATCTTACCAAAAATTGAAAGTGGTTCAATATATAAAATAATCTTATTAAGACAAGTGTGCAACTAATAGAGGAACAGAGGGGTATAAAAGAATACTAAACATTAAAATATCAAATTAAATAAATTAAAATACATATCAAATTAAAATAATGAAAAATCAAATGAAAATATTGAAATATCATAACAAAATTAAAAGATTAAATACAAATTTAATTAAAACAATAAAACATCAAATACAAATGTTAAAATATCAAATAAAAATAAAAATAAAAATAATAAAAATATAAGTTAAAATAATGAATCATCAAATAAATGTAATAAGTTAAAATAAAAAATACCAAACAAAACACTCCATATAAAATAAAAATAGTGAAATGGAAAATAAAAAACATTGAAAGCTAAACGTCAAATGAGAATATTTAAAAATCAAAATAAGAGAGTTAAAACATTAAATAGAAACACTAAAATACACGTTAAAATTAAAAATCGATAAACAGCAAATAAAATACTAAAATACACATTACTTTTAAAACATCAAAATGTAACACTAATATTTACAACAAAAAATATCATTGCTAAAATATTTTTAAAAATAATTTCATGCGATTGAAACATCAAAGGATACTAAATTAGAATATAATATTAAAAAATATATCAACATCAAATTTTAAAAAAATACGCTGAAAAACTAAACATCAATCCAAATGAATAGTATAAATTATAAATACAATTTAAGATAGTAAAATATCACTAATTAGTGTCAACATGTAAAAAGTGTCAAATATTTAACATTTAAACAAAAAATTATTAATAAAATATCAAAAATTAACTTTAAAACACATGTTTCGGTAAAAAAATGGATTCTGATAAAACATCAAAAGGTTTAGTTAATACATCAAACATTGAAAATGAAATATAAAGTTTGGTAGTAAAAACCCGCTCACTGCGCTGAAATGAGGAAAAAATTGATCCGCGAATTTCTCCGACATGAATCATTTACCTGCGTGATTCTTATGACTCAAAATCATTAATTCCCCAATTACTTATGCCCAGCATCCCCCAAAAGTGGTAATTGCACCCAACACTCCTTCCCCTTCAACACTTTCTTTAATTATATTTGAAAACTTATCTCTAATTAAACTTTATTATATTACATATTAGTTTTTGGTCTCGCTATGAGACAGTCTTATACAAGATTTTGTCATACTTATTTTATAGGAATAATCAAAAAGACAATTATTAGAGCCTTGAAACTATGGAATGAATAAAACCAATCCAACCATTCTCAAAAAATAAACCTCACCATAAAGAGAAGAAGAAAAAGTATCACTAGTGGAATCCAAGCCTATTAAAGACGGTCCTTTTGGAGTGACTTCTCTGGTCGTGCCTTTGATCCTCCGCTATCAAAGGTAATTTTGAAAACTGCCTTTGATTGGCCGCCATCAAAGGAGGTTATGAACCACATTTGTTCATTTCTTGGAACCACCTTTAATGTGTTCCAATCCTGAAACTGGTGTTTGGAGTATCAGACTTTATAATCAGTTCCGGTTGCGGAACTGGTAATCTGAGTCCCGAAATACCTTTAAGTTCCGAGCACGGAACTGAGTGTTTGAGTTTCGAGTGTGGAACAATTGATCACACACCATCAGGTGTAATATAGTTACAAGCTAGGAACGTCGTCTGGGCTTCAGAATGTGTTCCTCCACCGGGGATTAATTCTGGCATTGCACTGGTATATTTACGCAGGTGATGCAATTTCTAGTGAAATAGTTCCGAGTCCGGAACTATTTCTGATCTTCATGTTTCGAGGGAGGAACATGAAATTGGGTCTGTGTATAATATTTATATATGGATAGAATGTAATTCCTTTATCGGAACTCCGATTGGACAAGATGGTAAAATTTCCCTACTTCACCATAAACCGATTTTTCAAAAGCCTCTTCAAACAAATCCAAATTGTACAAAATACAAGAGATGATGATACCAGATATCAAAAATCTATAGACTACGATAAAAAAGCAACAATCTATAGATAGAAATAAAACACATCAAAAATTTATTCCACACAAGAATGTCATCAAATACTTTTCTCTCATAATACCACATTGGGATTTCCAATTGAAGAGGAGCGGGAGTACACGAGATACCTAAACAAGCAATTTCTAGCCCTGTTGGTGTCATCTTGTGAATAAGGCTTGAGAACCTTTGGAAAAATATGTGAAACAACTAAAGTTACCATATAAGAATTTAATCGACATGTTACATTGCTTAAAAACATTCTCGAAATAATTATCTTATAACTCACTTCGTCGATTTCTAGGAAATTCTCACGAACATGTGTGACATATTCCGCTGCGTATAGAATTATGTAATAGCCTCATTCCCAAGTATTTTCTTGTTTCTTGTACTAATAAATACAATTTATATTAGTAGCATATAATTACAATAACTGATGACTAAATAGAATTTCGCGACATGAAAAGATAATCACACCTTGATTTGTATTAGGTCCAATCCCTCATTACCATTATTCCCCTGACCTTTGACAGAGTCACCCAATATTTTAACGAATGCATCAAGCGGTTGGTAGTGAAGAGAATCCATCCAGTAAACGTGTTTGTAGTCGGGGAAGGTAAATATTAATCTCCAATGGTCCCTACATCATTGGAGAAAATATAAAAAACAATGTATCAATATATTAGCTTTAATGACATAAGGGTGTGTCCATCACCTTTCAATGTACGGAAAACGAATAATATTTTATCCGTCGTCGAAGACTTTTGTGAATGTAGTCAACCCTCTCCTGAACAGTACACTCGATTTCTTGAGTAAACTTCGGGCACAAGTACCCTATCCAACCCTTGTCCTTATGGTTAGAAAAATAATACATGTACCTTTAAAATGGAATTGGATGTCACCAATTAGGAATTGATCACAAATTATTAATAACTTGAAAAAAGCGAAATGATGAACTACTTACAATAAGTATAGGGACATTATCATCTGGTTCACTTGGTCACAACTCTATAGGTCTTCAAAGTCAGTCCATGATGCGATGATTTCTTGCTTCTGACCGAATACACATTCATTACCCAAGAATAAGTAAGTTGAGTTCCTTTGGCGTTTTCCTATGAAATCATACACGACCCTCACGAAATGCGGTGACTCCTTAATAACCGTACCCTGGTGATAGGGGTTTCGTAATCTTTTTTACCTCAACGATTGGCTAAGATGTTGTCATTGGTGTCTCCTTCAAATGACGATCTCTGATAGTGTCCGTGTAAATGAGGCAACAAGGCCATAAAAGGAACGTTCCTCGTGCGGATCCCACTTGCTTGTAGTCGTCTTCCGCAATTGGTAATAAGGCTTTGAGAACCTCTGTATTCTCCATTGAAACTCTACAAATGCCATCACTAATTGGAACGGAATGATGATGCCGCATCGACTCGTGTAGAATTCCACCGGCAACGTGTAGTGGCCTAACCTTTTCACCTCGATCAATTTATAGCTCACAAAAATTTGATGTCTAGATTGTGAAGGAGAACAGACATGTTGTAAAATAAATTTGTAGCCTAATACTTATCAATGAAATAATTTAATTCGACCAACCTTGTTTTGGGACGACACAATGGCTTTGACAATGTTATTTTCTTCATTTGTCGGGGGATTAAGAATGTGTTGTTGGTTCATCTCAACTTCTCCCGGTGAGTGTCATGATCCTCTAGATGATTTAGGTACCCAACCGGTTGCATTTCATCCAAATTCTCGGGTAATAGGAGCCCCGTGTGCTCAACCAATTATCTAATCAATAATTCTTGTTGCTCTATCCGCTTGTCTCTAACAAGGGCTTCATTTTGCAACATGTGGATGCTTGGTGGTTTAGCCCGATCATAGGTTCAAACTATCGCAAATGCCTTTCTTGAGGAAAAAATGATCCCATTCCTCTGGCACGACCAGGATGGTCGACTTCACTTGTAGCCTCACAAAGGATATCATGCTTACCCAATTAAATGAATTGACCCTCCAATTGGTCTTGCTTTAACTTTGCCTTTATACGAAATACGGTTCCATGAATAGTAATTAAATTAAATATTACACCCGTGAAATTAGAATGAATAAATAAAGTCTTACCACTCGTTCTGCGACTTCAATGATCGGAGGTTCATCGTACCCACCCTTTTGCTTTGTCTGCTCTTCAAGAAGATATCACACCTGTCTATCTCTTGCACATCGATCGGAGTGACCGATGACCTCACCTCTTCCTTGCTCATCCCCTCATCGATGGAAATTTGAACATCCCTTTCTAAATGTTCTTTCACTAATTCGAGGGCCACTAGTCCATAACCACCGTGGCTCTTCCGATGAGGTGTTTTGTTTTTCAAGGCATTACTTTGTTTTTTGTCCCTTGTACCCTATTTTTTAGGATGTCACAACCATGTTAAAAGTAAATGGAAAGTAATATGTTGATACAAATAAAAAATATTTTAATTCACTAACATTTTCCTAATTATCCAAGGTTCTCCTCTTATGAATTTCCTAACTATCCTGTTGAATATGTGTATAGGTCAACCATAGATGATCACCTTTTGTGCTAGAGAATATTTAATCTCTAGACAAAGTGTACTTATGTTTTCTCCAACTTTTTGACATCATGGACATTGCTTTCTTCTTCAAATCATCCAAATCGGAAAATCGATCTCAAACAACCTCTATAATAATTATACGAAATCAAGATCAAATCCATGTACCTCAATTTATATGGACTCTAGATGTAAGGATAAAGGTAGAAGCAAATAAAAGTATGAAATTCTAGTGGTTACCTGGCATTCCATCCAAAGGACATCTTTATATTTTTTAGGGACCTCATGCCAGTTATCGTACTTGATGTCTACCCTTGTCCTACCCACTTTGCCTACGCAACTCGGCCACTTAGCACCCTCTTCGGACAAACATTTTCCCCATTGGTTGAATGTTTATAATGTTGAATCCTTCCTTGACTTCTACGTTCTAAAGTTCTACAGTGTGTCCTAGCTACGATGACCTCCGCCAACTCCTCTTCTTCGTCATCTTCATCGCCGGTTGTATCAAAGAGTCCCTCTAGTGAACCCGTTGGTTCTTCTCGAGCCATTTTCCATTAAATTATAGTACCTATGGACAATCAATGTATTCCACTGATAAATCACTATAACATAATAGAAGACATTATGTAATAGACAACCATAAGCAGATCATAATAGCACATACCAATTATATATATCTTAGGAAGAATACTAATAAAAATTTCTGATTGATAAGATAATCACATAAAAAACAACACCAACACCAACACCAACACTTTTATTTTTACCTTTTCAACAATATATGGGGATTAGATGTTGAAATGATCTTGGTAGACCAGTTTCTTCACCTTGTAAAAACCCTCACCAAAATCAAAGCTTCTTGGTGTTGATCCTTCAGAGAATATGTCATATAAATGAAGAAATCTAGGGTTTTGGAAGGTTTTGCAATATGGGTGAGAGATTTGTGAAGAATTTTGAAGATGAAGGTGTTTAAGGTTTTTGGAGGAGAAAATGCAAGGGAACTCACGCTCAAAACAAATGGGTATTAATAACTCATTTGAAAACCGCCTTTAATATTGTGATTATTTTAAAGCCAGGAAATGTGTTTCGAGCTCAAAACAGTTCTCGGCGAAGATGTTCCGAACAAGGAACTACATCTTGTCTATTTTAAATACAACAGAATAGGTTCCGAGCTCGGAATGCATTCTCAGTATATATAAAAAATGACTAAATTATTTTTTTGGTCCCCAACATAGCATCTTTTACCATCTTTTGGTCTTCGAGAGCAAAACCATGTTTTTTAATACCCTATAATTCAAAGTGAAATTTTTGGTCCCCAAAACCAAATTCTGGCAGGTTTTCAGGTAATCAAGCACGATTTCCGATATAGCCAAGGGTATTTTTGTAATTTTAAAATCAAAAAATATTTTCAATTAAAATTTTCTAATTCTTTTTATTCTTTTCTAATGATTTTCCTTTTTCTTTTTTTTTCTTTCTTTCCCAAATTCTTTCCGCCTAGTCGTTCCCTTTCTCCGGCAACACCTCCATCTCTACCCTGTTGTTCCCTCTCATCTCCCCGTCATTCTCCTCCCACCCACCACCCCAGTAACCCATATCCCTGTCACCAACCCGGAATCCCTATCGCCACCGAATCCCAGCGCAGTCGTCATCGCCTTGCTCCGCCGTGGACTCGCTGTAGATGTGCCGCTAATGCTTTGACTTCCATCACCCATCCTAGAAGATCCACAGCTTCTCCTCGCCGTCGAATTCTTCACCCTTGGCCTTTCTTTGAATCAAGTTTCTCTTAGAATCAGACTGCTCAATCTGGGCAGAAGCTCCAGCGCTCCTCCTCGCCTCCACCCATCCCTGCCCACCTGTCCACCCACTTCTCCCCGCTTCCACAAAAGCTCAACCGCATAAGCTCCGACGTCCTCCACCTCCGTTGATCGGAAATCAAAGGGTTAAAGGTTTTTTTAAATTTTTTTGCTGTTTTTAAAATAGTGTGATTACAAAAATACCCCTAATCATATCAAAAATAATGTCGGTTTACCTGAAAACCAGCTGAAATACGATTTTGAGGACCAAAAATTTCACTTTGAATTTGTGGGGTACTAAAAAATGTGGTTTTGCTCTCAGAGACCAAAAGATGGTAAAAGATGCTATGTTGGGGACAAAAGAACAATTTAGTCTTAAAAAAATTGGGATCGGGTTTCATAACTATTTCAAAACCCTAAATCCCCAAATTCCGATTTCCCTAACTTACAAACTCATAACCTTGATTCATTCTTCTCCTAACCAACTAGACAATAGGTTCTAGACATCGCGGTGGTAAATTGGACGGTGGATGTGGAAATGCGTTAACCCGTAGGCATCGACCAACTCAGGAGCAACCTAGTGCCTCAGAAATATTCTACAATGCGGGTGCCAAGCAACGGTATGTGGCATACAATAAAAATGCACTAACCCAAAAGTTATTCGTTCATCGGATGTCATGCCACTAGGTCTAGTTCATTTGATAAGTAAATTTGAGGCATCGGGTTTTAACAAGTTACTACTTTTAGATGAACCTGTCCATTATGATGAGGACCTATAATTTTATGCTAATTTAGGACAAAGTAGTAACAATAAGAAGCAGGCAATTGTAAAAGGTGTGACAGTACCTGTTACAAAGTATTCAATAAATGATACCTTAGGTTTCTAGTAAATTGACTGTACTAAATTGAAGCCTAATGATGAGAGGGGACCTATAGAAATTTTCCATCAACAAAATTGGCTCGGGATTACAGAGTTAACCTTGTTGTGCCTGGTGGTTACAGCTAAAAAATATTTCAATAGGTCGGGATCGGAACCTAGGCAGGAAGAGAGCTACTATGTGAGGGTGTTGTCTGTTGATGACAGGTTGGTGTATGAGTGGATTTGTCAAAATGTCCTACTGTCGGGGGACCATGCATGAGAACCTACAATTGGAAACCTTATGATATTCTACTATGTGATTGGGGGTGTGAATCTTAACCCGGGCTATGCAATTTTAATGTATATGTTGAAGGTCGCGGCGAGAAAGAAGAAATATCTTTCGTATGGTGGCTTGATCACGACATTGATCGAGAAGTAGAAGGTTTTTTCCTGTTGACAAACCATTGCGCTTGGAGTATTATGATGGGGCTGAGTTTGACCACAAGTATCTGCTCTTGAATAAGGAGAATGTTTATAACCAACACACAATTCCCGGGAGATCCACTAGGGCAGCGAAGAGAGGGAGGGACGTCACGATGGGCAAGGCAGAAGCATCCTCATCTCGTGAGTTGTTAAAGCTTATCAATTTCAAGTATAATTTTTTTATTATATTTCCGTTGTATGTTTTTCATAACCAACGATTATATTTTACAGGCAGCCGAGGTTCCTTGATGAGTACCTTGAAAAGGTACATGTCTTGTCTTCAGACTAAAGTTAGTGTTACTAATTGGGAGGTCGTCGCCATACCTCTCAAAGATACTATTTTTAAGCCCAATATGCTTACTAAATACAACTAAGTATACAGTTGGCAAGTCGGGGTCGTCCACAAAGAAGAGGGATTTTCCTAAGGGTTCATACAATTAGGAGTGGGTATAAGCCTAGATAGATATAGATAAATAAATAAAAGCATGTAAAGAGGGGGGTTTTTGGTTGGTTTTCTAAGTTATGAATTGAAAGACAACACAACTATCAA
>JAULKM010100487.1:0-10487 GCA_032355605.1 Rubia tinctorum
AGTTGGGCGAGATCCTCAAATAAATAAAGATCCGATTTTCCGCAATCCAGAGTCTTCGCAAGGAGATTTATATCATAACACTTTTGAGGTTTAAACATCGTGAGCCTCTACCCCACCAGTTTCTCGTTTACCACTCTCAACATCCCTATTGTCAGTTTTCACCAAGCGTTGTTGTCAACTGCCCGCCTGCCCTTCACTAGAGCACCTTTATTTCTCCTTCACCCCTAAGTTTAATCCACCTCTACCATCCCCATGTTAACCGCGAGGTACCCAACAACTTTGCCCGCATGAGCTGTCACATATATGCTCGACAACGTCATAACTGCATACAATAAACAAAGATTAACATAATTCCTTCATATCATTAGTAATACAGATAATTTAAAGTGATAACCTCACTTTTCTCTAGTTATCTTTAGGAAACAAAGAGAACATTTCACTCAAAGAACTAGTTTCCTTCTTCCATTGCGCCTCCTTATCTAAGGCACCTTATCATTTAACAAAGGTATTGTGTCACTGCTGGCATACTTAACAAAAGGGAACTTCTCCTTCCAAACATCACAATTATTAGGAAATAACTACACAACATGAAACCCTGGTAGAATAGGGTAGAAAGTAACCAAGTGTCAATTACCCTTACTCTACGCGGCTAATAAAATGTAGATTACAACTCCATCGAAAAATGTTTCACATCTTTATGACACAACTGCTAAAACAAACAAGTATGGCCACCCGCCAAGGATGAATTCAATTATATTAAATTAAATTGTATTGATCAAATTTATTGTGTTAAATGAAATTAATTTTCACTAATGCACAAAATTTAATTAATTATATTAATTTCCTAAATTAACACACAAGACAACTCGTGTCTTTAATTCTTATTTCAAATATAGAATTGAATTAATTATAAAACTATTTTATAACTAACAAAATTTCCGATTAATAAAAACTTTAGTAGGATTTGTTCTGTAAATTCTGAAATTTAAGTTTTCTAAGCAAAACAAAAATACATGGAATGATTTGCAAATTTAAACTGGTCAAAACGGAGATTAAAGAGTTCTTTGTTCTGTTCTCAGTGGTGAACATACATGTTCTCTCAACATCACTCGATACCATTAATACAAAATCACTCGATACCATAAATACAAAATCTCAAGCCCATATTTTACTATTTTTAAAATAAAATAAAAATATAATATTAGAGCAGTAACTAATTATATTAACACACTGCCCATATTTATTTATTTTCTTTTTCATTTTCTTTCATTTAAAAAAACGTGAATGGCATTTAATAGTGAACACTATTGCAAAAAAAATAGAAATCAATATTCATATCTCATATTATCATTGAGAAAAAAATATAGACCCTTTATTCATTATAACAATATAATTTTCTTGCATTTTCCATGAATCGTATTCACATAATCAATTATATGTTTAGCATATTAAAATATGATTAACAATGATGGCTCTGATACCACTGTTACTAAATCAATAATTATATAGTAGCGAAATATATATCACTTAAATTGATTTCATGCCAAGAAAGTATTGTAATCATAAAATAATACAGATAAAATTGATGAACAATATGCTTGTATTACCTCGATAGAGAATAACTTGATAATCACGATTTGAGGTGAATTGACCTCAAGACACACACTTGTATGACATCTATCGATATCCACACGAACTACTTTCTCGAGATCCTCTAAGGATTAACAGGTTACTAAATTGATCCGCCCCTTCCATAACGTCGTTAAATACACAAGAGGAGGCTGTCAAAGTATTACGGGTCAAAGATAAGATTTCTATGTTGCTCCCGTTTCTACTACTATACTTCCAAGAATGATAGATAGTGGAAACTACCGGGGTCATCCACATAGATGTTAGAAATCTAATAATTAGCTAAACACAACTGTGATCGGGTCGTCAATCCAACCACGTGTTAGGAATAAATAGTGTTGGCAAAACAGTCATTGGGGGGAATTTGTACTTACAACTACTAACATGAGAATTACCATGAGAATAAATATATAAACTAACACTCGGGGAATATTTGTGTAACATGATTAATGTCATTTCGACAATCGATTTCATTAAATACAAAAAGCTATACCCTATTCTAGTGTTTGTATCACGTAGTGCGGACAATGGTCAAAACTTCCCCTTATCTGTCACAAAAGGGTGCGTGTATTAAATTTTCCATCAGCCTCGCCTCCGCAACTAGGATAGTGCAACAATGACAATGGCTCATTGTGCAGGTCTGATTCTCCCTCGTGCGATCAAGTCCCAGGCGGAAAATTAAGAATGCACTACCCTTAGACATACAAAGGCAAAAGAAGTAGGTGTCTTATCGATGGCTCTAGGATTACAAAGGTAACCCTAGCTTGCTACTTAAGATATCTTTACCCGCAACCCTTTGGATCGAATATTCGGCTAACTAGAACATGGTCGATCGTAACGTTAACAACGGTAACCTACGTGCACACACCCACAGAGTTCCAGACCCATCGTTACCCCAAGCGCATCTAGGTTTCCTTCTTCGAGGGTAGCAATAGTGCAACAACATGAAAGTATACTTTGGTGTGTGCGAACTAAGTATAACAATCATGCAATTTACAAGAATAATAAGAACAAGACAACATAATAATACAAAAGCACATAGAAATAGGTCGATCAATGAAATCTCACAAAATTAACATTAA
This sequence comes from Rubia tinctorum, assembly GCA_032355605.1. Classification (NCBI taxonomy): domain Eukaryota; kingdom Viridiplantae; phylum Streptophyta; class Magnoliopsida; order Gentianales; family Rubiaceae; genus Rubia; species Rubia tinctorum. The sequence goes on from JAULKM010100487.1 coordinate 2,712, forward strand.
AACATGAATACAAATACTATCCCTAAGTAAGATCAGTACTCCCTAAGTATTGAACCCAAGTATTTCATTGGATACAACACTTTTAGGAAAAACAAAAACAAAGAGAAGAAGGCAAAATAAACTAGAGAGAAGGAGAAATGTTTTCCTCTCTTTAACTTACTCTACCAAATGAAAAAGTGGGAATAAACTTAAACCTTAGTAGACATAGGTCCATATATATAGTGGTGGAGAATTGTCCCTAAAAAGAGGACCAAAACTGGCTAAAAACCCTAGCAGCCGCAAACGGCAGGGGGTGGAATATGGCACAGTCTGTGCCCGCCGAGACCCCTCTCGTGCCAACACATAACGTTGGTCATAGCCTTGTGCTAGAACGTTCTGGCACATACCAAACTTGTGCTGGCGTGACCCAGGCTAACCGGCACGAGCCATCGGCCGGCACTCCATTTTTTTTCTCCTTCTTACCAGCGTCACGTGTCGTTTTGTGCACCCCGTCAGCTGGAACCTCATTTTTGTTCAGTATCTCAACACGAGACGTGTTATTATTCCCACCCCATCGGCTGGTCTTGGCAATGGTGACTTGAAACGATGTAGATCATGTGAAACGTGATGTTGCGCACACATTGGGCACACGTTGCGCACACATTGGGCACATGTTGCGCCCTGTTGGAGTGAAAAGAGGACATTAGCCACATGGTTGGCGCGAGATGGCATGGCCCATGCTGGGGCCTGGTACGGCTCATGCTGGACCCCTGACACGGGTTGTGTTGAGTGATACGGGCCATGCTAGGTGAGGCCCTCATGCGCTTAGCTATGGCTGATCTGGTTGGTTGACTTGTTTGCTCTGTTACGGGTGAATCGTTGATCCAATTTGAGAGTTTTGTAGTTAATTTTATAGCGCTCGAGAAGAAAAATCCAATGATGCCACCCTTAAGTGCTTATTATTCTCTTATATTTCTCAGAACTCTGTGAAACCTCGGACAACAATCCCTCCATTTCTTCGTTGGCCTTCTTGAACTTTGAATTTGCCTTTCTTGGGCTCAATTCCATCTACTACCACTCTTTGGTGTTCTTGGCCTTCAATATACTACCATTACTGCGAATGACCTTCGATATCTTCTACCATCATTGCAAATGGTCATCAAATATCTTCTACCAACCCCGCTGATGGCCTTCTAGAAAAAGATGATAAAAAGTACTTATGAGCAACCTACTAATGCGATTAAAAAAAAAGGAAGATCTAGGTGTCTATGAATACAAAGTGTCCATTAGCTTCAATTACGTTTAAAAAACTCAAGCTTTAGATAAGAAAATCAATAATGGTCATCTAAACCCTTTGTCGTGTAGACCTACCTAAAACTAGCAATCAAACAAACAAAAGATGATAGTTAATGTTTTAATAGCATTAACTAATGCATGCATAATGGTGCACATCATAAATTGACTACTGGGTCTGAAGTATTCTTTTGTTTCATCTCTTCTAATCTCAATAAGGTTGGCAATGGGCTTGACCCGGTCATAGCCAAAACCCAGTACCTTATTTATTATTAAGCTCTCAGGATTCATGTATCTTATACATTAATCATTCAAGCTATTTTAACCCAATAAGTAGTCATATGTGTGTGACCCTTTAGGTTCCTAATCACATTGCCAGTAAATGTGAATTGGTTTTACGACATAAACCAACAAGTCTTTCTCTTTTCTGCTTCTACAAATTATGTTTTCTTTCTTTTTAATTAAAGTACCCATTGAAGTATTATGGTGTTTGGCTGATGCCATGCTTCTCATTATGGAATTTATATAAATTTTGGTAGTTAATGATAAATTAATGCAACTACTAACTTTACAGCTAAATTAATGCAACTGCAATTGATAAATTTTGTATCTCCGATTTCATTTTGGACTCTAATTTTGGAGCACGTGAAGATGATGATTTTCTTTTGAAACTTCACAATGTAGATACACATAAATAGCCAATTATGATTGTGATGAAAATTTTCAAGAATTCAGGAAGAATACAAAAAAATCTAAAAATATATAATTTGTTTAATTTTCCACCGACTATAACATTACCTATTACTTTTTTAAAAAATAAACCACCAATTGGTAGGGGTGTTTATTAGGCTCCCCAAACCTTTTATCCAAAAACCATAGCTGCTCAAAATATACATTTCCTAATCTAAGTAGTTTAAACAAGTTGTTCTTCTGAGGCAAAAGCGACTCTCCATGCATTGCGTTCCATTGATTATGTTTCTACCTCATGGATGTCCACCCCCGTGTTAATCCAAGGGTAGCCAGATAATCAATAGATATATTCACAAGTTAGGTACAATATGGATATGCAATCTGATAGCCTAAATTCCGAGTTTAACGATACCCAATCTATCTCCAACTATAGCTGCCTTTGTTTCCTCATTGAGATCACTCTAGTTCCAACAATGTCTGCTCTGGATTCCTCTTGCTTCTGCCATCTTTGCTAAGGCATGGGCGACTGTGTTCTGCTCCCTAAAGGCATTGCACTGAAGCAATAATTTCTGCAGCTTCCATAGCTTAGTTGTCATTCTCCAAGTCCATGAACCTCCTTGTTTCATTAAATTACAGACCTGCAAACAATCAGTTTATAAAGTTATTGGAAATAAATTGTGATGTATGCACACCTCAATTCCAGAAATTACACTAATCAGTTTAGCCTCAAGAGCATCTGTTGCTCCTGTGATGTTATCTCCTCCAACATATATTTCTTTTCCTTTAGCATTTTTTATTACAATCCCAGCCTTTGGTGGCTTGGATGGTTTGAATGATGCATCAGCATTTACAATGTATCCCATGTCTGGTGGCTTCCATTTAATCATCCTGATGATCTCAAGCTTAGGGGTTTTATGCATAGGCAAAAACCCTTTTGTTTCCAGTAAGTCACAGTCAGAATACCTCTTTTAAGGGTTGATTGTGAATACATCTACCAGTAATCAATTTAAATCAGATTTCATTCTAATGATGCAAGGTTTTTGGTTCTCTTAGGTAAAAGAACATCTTGCTTTCTAAATTATGAGGCATATGAATGAAGGGATTAAATTGAAAAACTATTTTTTTTGTTTTAGATGCATTGCTATATGACCAAAACCATGAGAGCTTATCAAAGATCATATCTAAGAATGGATCTGTAATATCCAGCAGTTGATGAACATATGACCACATGTTAGCTAAGAGTGCAGGTTAGCTGATAAACATTACCTATTACTCCGGACATCATATCTCGGTTATTTAGTATGTGGAAAATAAGCAAGGTATAAAGTTCTTTTACCTCAATATTTTTAAATCAAATTAAAATGTTTTATTTACCTTATTTATAAGTTAACTGAGCCAAATAGTTTGCTTATTTACTTTGGTTCTATGATAACCGCAGTAAAAAGTTTACCAAATCAAAGTAAAAACTTTGACCGACATGAGTGCGATGTCGGTCATGTGAGTATGAACCTTTATTGTGAACCAATGAGGCTAGATCCAACGTCACACAAGATGTCAATTAGATCGATGGCAACTTAAAATAGTGACCTATGTTGGATCTGTAAGGATATATTTCTTAAGCTTTTGACATTTGACCACTATTTTTTCATAACAATTAGAATTTGGCCTGAATTTCGTATGTGCCACAACCATAACCATGCCAATTATACATTGTTGAAGGCGGGAGCTATCGTTATGAGTTGTGCTAACTCGTCATTCAGTTAGCTAGTAAGTCTTTCATTGTATCTTGTTCAACCATTAATTTAACTTAAAGTTGTAGAGCTAGATTGAATTAATATGAACATGTGAAGTACTATGGGTTCATTTAATTTTGGAATTTCGTGTATACGTTGTTGTTTAATGTGAGACATCCTAAGGTTATATATAAATATATATACACATACATATATACATAACTATGTAATCCATGTATTGAAATGAGTTTATTATTGAATTGATTGCTAAATCAAGAGCATAAAAATGTGTTATTATTATCGTATCGTAGAATTGTCCATGGATATGACTAATTGTTTTAATGAATATCGAACTAGTGAGCAATATCAATCATTCCTAGCTAATATCATCAAATATACATTTGCGAATGCCATGAAAAATAATTTGTTATATCTATACTGTCTTTTCAAGAAGTCTAAAAACACTGCAATTCATGAAGATTCCACGGGTTTGAGAGGTGACTTATTTAGCCACGGTTTTGACCCATTATATACAACTTGGTTTTGGCATGGGAAAAATGTGGAAGAGTCCATGAGAAAATATGTAGAGGCTTACAAGGATGATAGATTGGATGAGTTGGTTGAGGTGGTTGTTAAGAACTACAGATGGAATCCAAAAAGGTTGGCATCCTTGCACGGACATAAGGAGACACTATTATATGATAGGTGTTTCGATGGAAAGACTGTATTGAAAGCCATGTTTCAGTTGATGAATGTATAAGCTAAGTATTTGTATAGTGATGATGGCTTCTTTGAGTTCTTGAAAGTGTTGAAAGAAATTCTTCATGTGGGTAATAGAATCCCCAGAAACTGTTTATGGAGCAAAAATGCACTATGTCCGATGGGCATGGATTATCAAAATTTTCTTGCTTGTTCAAATGATTGTATTCTATATAAGGGAAATCACTTGGGCGCACTAGAATGTCCAAAATGTAATACGTTAAGTTTAAAATTGAAGGAGGTGAAGGGGGGTGGAGACAATGGGAAGCAGCGGAAAAGAAGGTTCCCTAGAAGGTTGTTTGGTATCTATTGATTATTCCCCATTTGAGAAGAATATTTGCCAATCCTAAAGATGTGAAGAATATGAGTTGGCATGCGGATCAGACTGTGGTAAATCCTGAGGTGATTAACCATCCGACTGATGGTGATAAGTGGAAACAAATTGATGTGGCCTTTCCAAAATTTGGAAATGATCCACTTAATTTGAGGCTAGTTTTGGGCATGGATAGGATATTGTTTTGTAATATGAGCAGCAATCATAGTTCATAGCCGGTGATGTTAATGATTTACAGCTTATCTTCATGGTTGTGTATGAAAAGTAAATTATGCTCTCTCTCTAATGATCTCAGGTCTTAAGCAACATGGAAACGACATTGGTTTCGCAAAGAACAGTTCAATTTTTAGGGCCATGTTGTTTTGAACGGTTGATGACTTTCTAAATATAAAATTTTAGGATGCCATCAACACACATTTTGGGAAGTCGTCACTGTATCTTTAAAACATACAATGTATACGCCCTTAATGCTTTCTACATACAACTAAGTAGATAGTGGAAAATCAGGGTCTTCTACAAAGAAGAGGGATATTCCTTAAGGTCCAGGCATATAAGGGCGGATAATAACACACACACACACACACACATATATATATAAAGAAATTAAAGAGGGGGGTTTTGGTTTGAATATCCTGAGTAATGAATTGAAAAACGAGAAAACTAGCATATAAAGGTATTTATGCTAATCATGCAACAAACTAAGAAAAGAGGATAAAGCAACAAATTACAAAGCCTTGGGTGCAATTGATTTTCACTTCCAAGTCTCTAATAGATCATAGAAGCAATAACTTATTTACTCATCTTGATTACCTGTTGTGAATGTTACAACTTCCATTTTGAAGATAAACATTCCATTCTTCTTAAGAGTAATTTACAAAAATGTTCAACAACTATTTTTAAACCTCACCAATAATCACTTTAGACAAACAAATCCTAAAGATATTTCACCAATGACATCATGCGCAAAGAACCAATAGAATTGATAACAACTACAAGCATTCTACCAAATGCCTAGCCATTTAACCAAACAAAGCATTTATTAGAGTTAATCTAGAAGGATCAACATTCAAGATTCTCCCTTTTAGTTCCACATTAGGATAAACATGAAAATGATCGGCATTATCACATTATCAAGACTTCATAAATGGGCAAATAGAGTTTCTCATTACATCGGGTTGGAAGCCTCAATCAATTGCTCCTAAGAGATATTTTAGCTACAAGAGTTCATACTAATAATAACCATAAGCAAATCAAACATTACCAAAGATGAAAATAGATGAAAGAAAAGCACAAACTAGGGTTTTGAAGGGAAAAATTTTGGGAAGAAGAAGATAGGAAATAAGAGGATAAGAATGTTATTTACAGTACAAGAGAAATTATAAAATTAGCCACTTGCAGGAGGGTTGTCGTGAGCCGTCGAAGGATCCCACTGGTCACGACAGGTGCCATCGCTAGCCCTGAGATGAGTTCCACTGCCCGGGACAGGTACAAAAGCTGCATCTTGAAACTTCATTTCTCTTGTCTTGTGTAGTCTTCATCTTCAAGTTTTCCATTCTTCAAACCTCAAAATAAAATTTTCAACTCTTCAAATCTTCACATTGCTTGCCTTGTCACACAAAATTCTTAGAAAAGTAGTAAGATCACAAAAGTAGCTCTTAACTCTCCTAAGAGAATTTCAAGAAAAAACTCAAGATATAGAGAATAAAAGTACACAGAAGTGAGTCTAAAATATCCTAAAACTACAATATAAATTGAACACATCACCGGTGTATGGAAACTTTTTGGGGTATTCCGTAAAAGGTTACAAATCATGCCATATTTGTTTGGATGGAACAAATTATTGCCAGATGAGTCAAGATAGTAAGACATTGTATCTTGGTCACCGTAAATAGCTTCAACCAATTCACTGGTGGAAAATCTCCATGATGAATTCAAAGGAAACACTAGTGGAGAAAGGCCTATTAAAGGCAATTATATCGGACCAGGGAATGCACTTTTGAAGTGTCTTCTCTTGTCTTGGATTTGATCAATTTAAATCAAAATTGGTTCAAAAATAACCTTTGATCGAATCCAAATTCGTAATTCATTTCGGGGGTGGAAAAAAAAGTTGCCATAAACCTCAAGTTTCCGGCAGTAAGCAAAGAAAACATAACAAATGGGGTCAAAATACAGATCTGGAGACGATAAAACAACAAAAAAACATCAATTTGTTTTGCGTGATGGACATCAATAAAGACAACAAACATAAAGAAATCATACAAATTATCAAATCTAGACATCAACATGGCTCGATGGATTAAGCTCGGCAATGGAAGGTCACAATGGTGGATGTAACGTTGCGTAGGGGCTTCTCGGTGGAGGGGATGATGTGTCCATTTTATACGATGATTTTGGGATTGTTTGTACTTATTTTGGTATGATATTGTGCTTCAAAGACTCCATTTTACCTTGAAGTTCTATTACTAGAGTTAACAGCAACTTTATCGCTCTTGTCACTATTAATAAGGATTTCGTGAGACAAGGTAAAGGTTTGAATATTTGAAGACCTTTTTTTGAGCTTTGAAGACTAGAAGGATTAAAGAAAAATGATGTGCAGAGGAGGACTTGAGACAAGGAGAAGAAAGAAATCAAGATGCTGAATATAGGCTCTGTCGCGACTAGCGATGGTCTCATCGTGAGGCGCAACAGACGGGTGGCCAGAAATCTGTCCTTCTTTCTATACTATAAATATCAATCCTCATCCTCTCTCTTCAGAACCTTTTTTCTTCCTGCATTTTTCTGGGTTTGAAACCCTTGTTTCTTCTTCTTCTTTTCTTAGTTTTTGTAGATTAGTTATGTGTTTTCATTATGTAGGCTAGTAATCTCCTTAGGAGCAATGGATTGAAGCTTCCTTATACATGTCTTGAAAATAATTTCTATCTATTTAATGCTTTCTCTATTGTGCATTTATTGTGCTTTGAATTTGGTTGTTGAATCCATTAATGGTAT
>JAULKM010100488.1:0-10487 GCA_032355605.1 Rubia tinctorum
CATACATAATTGAATATGTAATATATTATTTTGAACAGTACACATTTTATTTATAAATTTGTTATATATTTCTCCTAAAATTATGTCATTGTTAAGAACTAATTATGTTATTATGTTCCATTTTACAGATGAGCGCCGACGACCGACCCATTCACAAAGGTCACAATATACGTGAAAGAGGTGTTAGTTGGTCCTTCAGGCAGGGCCGAAGTAGTGCGTACGTCCATGATCAGTTGCCGGTAAATGTCCAAGATCACGAGGTACCCCTTGAGCCACCTGTTTCGAGGTCCACTGCACATTTTGATCATATGGACACCTGAGATGGTCCAGATCTGAACCTTCTCATTGACGGTGGAGGAGATTCATTCTGTGACGAAGGGAACTGGCAGTAAATGTTTCCTACAAGGGATGAAGAACTCCTATGCAACCCGGTTGAGGGTGGTGGTACGGAGCCATGCCCGAATGTCGAAGGTGGGCTGAGTGCATCCAATGTTCCACGGAGCGGCCCAGCTGGGACGACTAAGCAGGTGAGGGTGAATATACCAACACTTCCTGGTGGTGTACGTAGACACACATACAGTAACATAGGTGGTCAATTTGCATAGTCTTCCGGTGGGTCGTGCAATGTTGGTAATGATGGCACTGGTTGCGATGTGCAGAGCAAGAGGAAGTATGTCGCAGATGATGCTTAGGTTATGCGTGGGCCGATGTGTGGTGGGCCGCATGTTGGCCTTGTCATACCAAGTTTTGGAGGGCATATCGCAGTCGATGTTTGGAACGGTATATAACGGGGTATGCTGAGATGACATAGTTGTGTAACTTTTTGCAAGCAGTTAATAGCTACACTCCCGGACTGTAGCACTGTTGTGCAGGCCCGAATAAGTGCGACTGGCCTTTCACACCTTCCCGTGATAATGTTCAAGTACCTTGACCTGACGTTGATAACTGCTTTCGTCAAGAGGTGGCAGCCGGATACAAACTCATTCCACATGCCTTTCGGTGAGATGACAATCCTATTGCATGACATTCAGATGATTCTTGGAATCCTTATTGAGGGTGGCTATGTTGCTAGTACGATGCAGTTGGAGGCCATTGAGGAACAGAGTGCTGAACTGTTTGGGAAAGATGTGGAGACATTTTTGCAGGAAAACTGGAACGGGGGTAATATTGACTGTCAAGCATTGATGGAGAGATGTTTAGCCACGGGTCAGAGTGATAACTTCCAATTCATGTGTTACATGCTGACTCTATTTTCTTCCACTCTATTTGTTGATAAGACCAGATCTAAGGTTAGAGCCAGCCTGCTCCTGGTAGTTGAGTCGCAACTGTCCTGGGGTTCGGCTACCCTGGCCTACTTGTATCTACAGTTAGGAATTGCCTCCAGATCCAATGCCAGCAGGCTATGTGGATGTTGCATGCTACTACAAACATGGATTTACGAGTATTTCCCATGTTCCAACCAAGACCGAGTGATTCGCCACCTCTTCATGGGCGAGCTAACTGGTAGTACTATGCAGAGAGAATGGGGAAAGATACTCAGCGTCTTATGACGATCAGGCAGCAGCTAAATGCTTTACAGGCTGATCAGGTAGGATTTTATTGGGTTTCTGTTTCTGGTTTAATTTCAGTGAGATGGTATCCCATGTGTCAACTTACCTTTTCTGGTATTGGATACCATATGGGAATGATATAGGGAGGGACGGCAATAGGATTGTACATTACCACGGCGTGATTCGATACCTCGAAGTAATAGAGGCGTACATGCCCGACCGAGTTGTACGCCAACTTAGTTTCGTGCAGGAGGTACCCTACAACATTAGGATTGTCCCCGAACCTTGTGCCAGGCCCGTTGATCCCTCCTGCTATTCAATGACCTACTCAGGGATGATGCAGTTGGCTTTATGGGACGCACAGATCACGTGGAACCATGGGCAACTAGACCAGTTTCCCACTATGCCCGTTCCACATGAGTGCACCATGGATTATGAGGACTAGTTCACGACCCATTCTCATCCCCTGATAGTCAATCCTGAACAAGATGTTACCAGATGTGGATCTGACTTGACAGCTCTCGATTTACTAGTAAGTTTCCTCCTAATAATGCCTTCAAGTCTATTAAATTTTACTTATTGAATATTCTGAAACGTGTTCCCCGTTACTCAGTTGTTGTAAGAAATGATGTGTGACCTGGATCCTTTTGACTCTGAAAACATTCATAACTTATTCCTCCCCTGAGTGAAGGAGTTGATGGCCGCCTGGATCCCCCGTCGCAAGGAGTATCGTAGGCGCCGTCGCGGTGAACCAATTCCATAGGATTCATCCGTACCTATGTATTTCGCAGTATTTCCTTCTTCAGACAAAATTACGCTGTCCGAATTGAGTGCTTATTTTGGTTTAGTCATGGAGACTGTACTGTTTGCTTATTAATGCTCGTTTGTTTATTTTGGAAGCACATTACTGATTACTGACAAAACCCCCTTACTATTTGATGTAATTAATGACATTCATACAACTTCAATATGCCATGGCACAAAATAAACGGAGAGAATGTGGATCCAATAATTACAGTTAGAGGTAAGCTTTGTTCCAAGCTACCATCCTATTTCGGTAGGGTAAGTCCCACTCAGCAACATCTAATTTTTTGCAGACCGTCCACTGTTAAGCTACCGGGGGCATGAGGCAGTTTCCCTTGACATTTAGCCTTACGTAGTGAGATGCACCTGGCACATACACGATGTGTAGCTCCCTCGTGGTTCCTTCCTCGCCCACCCCCCGCTCTTAATGGCAACACCGTGCAGCAAAATTTTACAGACCCAATCCCAGTGACGTAGTACAGAACTATGACCGTGTTGTAGTACATGGCAATGGGGAACATATCCACAATTACCAAGAACCAATGTTCACACCCACACGGACCATTCGAGTGTTTTACATGGGTCCTGGCCATTTAGACGTTCTCCTTTGAACCGTATATGGGAACATAGTCTAGCCAGTGAGTTGTTATCTCGTTAAATACCGCCCAACGGGCTCCAGTCTAGTCGCCATCACCGTCGACATGGAAGGCATCAGCGACGCATCTGAAGACACAATTTCCATCAGGCTCCACATCGTTCCAGCCCTCAATATAACGCCTGATAATGTGAGGGACACATTCAAGATATGAAAATGTTGCTGCAGGAGAAACGTAGTGATTAGGACCAACATTAGACATGTCAAGGAGTCATGTTACTACGACATCGAATTGAAATGACCTCATAATGGGCGCGACATACCTTGTCGACTTCCACGCCCGGGTGTACCGCGACCAGATGACCTCGAACTTTGCCGGCTAGGAGATGACCCGTGCCGCCTGTTAACGTACTCGTGGTAGCTTGGTGACCTTCGAGTCGATCTTGAGAGCAGGGCTTGTTCACTCGGTCTCTCACTTGTCCTGATGACATTATCCAGCTCTTCAATACCGCAGTTCTCAGGATGTAGTTGCTTCTATATTTAGGTAGAAACCCAACGAAGAATGGATGGGTCACTGCATGCCAACTCCTCCAACTGACTGTTGAACAATGATTGGTCCTAATCCCCCATGAAAATATTTCCAATGCCATGCAGGTCGCCACCCAGTACAAGTGTCTTAAACAGGGGGTGCATATCGTCTAAATACAGGGGGATCCCTTGTTGAATTTCCGCCTGCATGACACAAGCACGTGATATTCCGTGCGTTGAACGCAGCACACAACCACAATATGCATGAACTTGTGCTCCAAGTGTTGCCACCCTAATCAGCTCATCCTTCAGTTTATCCAGGCAATATTTGGACACATTATTGAACAAGTTGTAGAAAATTACCCTACGGTGCAATCGATCGGTGCACATTTTTTTAATCTTTCCAGGCTATCTCTAATCTTAGTCATCCGGGCGGCTACCATCAAGTCGACACGCCTCCATATCGTATCAAGTGAACCGGTAGATGTTAGCAACCACCCTTTCAATGAAGATTGCGCGCTTTCCACACGGCAGGTAGTTGTGTTCCCGAAATGTAGATATCCATTCGTCCAGGCCCGAATAAATTTCTCCTTATGGGGGTTGAGCCATGTTTTTTCAAGGTACCTAACAACAGCTTCACTCGAAGACCAACCAGCCCTCAAATTTGTCAATGCAGTTTCACAGGAACCAATGGTAGGGGCGTTGCAAACTCGTGCTCATGCAACACTTTTGAAGGATGCACCATTCCTCTTACTCCCTGTTAACACACTCACACGTGCCTCCACGTCCTTGTTAATATGGCAGGTACACAATAAATGCTTCGAGTCTGGGAACACTACCCGAAGCGGCCTAATCAAGCCCAACTCACGATCGGTGACTATCGCCTCGGGGAGTGGTCCATCGGCAAGCAAACATCTCAGTTCACAAAGAATCCACTCATAAGAATCTACCGTTTCTTCGACGACAATGTCATAAGCGATCAGGAAATTGAGGTTACACGGAGACATGCCAACCATCTCAATGAAAGGCATTCCATTTCAATTCGTCTTGTACATCAAATCGATGACCACGACCCATGGATAAGTCCGGAATGCCACAACCGCTTCAGGATGAGGCAAGAACAAATGGGTCAAACTACCGTCTGGCGCTGCACGGTGGCTAGTAACATAACTGTTGGAGGTGGCAAGGTGCAAACAATTCTCAGCCGTATTCCGCCTGCCTCGCCTTTCCCTTCCGTAAGCCAACCGCTCATTGTATACGTGCCTGATGGTTTGATTCAAGCTGGGAAATGAACGACTAAGGCTGACATTGATATGCCTCAGAGCTGTCTCCGAATCCGTCAACTCTCGTATCATTTGCTTCGCTTCATAGTGGAGTCTGCTGCTCTGCCTACGCCCCTCAGAGTATATTGTAAACGGGTGGTTGTGTGTACCTAGCCGAAGATCCTTACATGCTTGAATGGACCAACCCTACCCCGTATTACTCTCGCACATAACAATCATGAAAGGACAGTAGCAATTTCTTGTCGCTGTGTTGTTTCTTCGAAAAACATCAGAATCGCGAATATCGACGACCTTATCATTCTGACCCCAATTGCAAATACAATATATCCTTTGGGGCCCATTCTTATTTTTCTTATACGAGGCCATGACAAGCTCAAATCCCACCCGAAGCTCTGTCTGTTGCAGGTACGCATAAGCTGATATATGACTCGGAAAAACATCCTCAGTCGCAAATGCAGAGTAACCAGTGGCCCCCGCTACCGCTCCATCTGATCCATCGCCATCCTTATATAACAGTAAAAAAAATTCAACGCAAAAATACAAATCAATTACTATACACAAAATTCGAAGGAACGGCAGAAATTATCGCCACTTTCAATAATGAAGAAATAATGTACAAAGCAACGTAGAAATTGACGTAGAAATTAACATAAAAATTAACGTACGAAGTACTGTATAAATAGACGCATAAATTGACGTACAAAGCAACGTAGAAATTAAGATAAAAATTAGCGTACAAAATAACGTAGAAATTAACGTAGCAGTTAACGTACAAAGTAACGTAGAAATTTACGTAAAATCAACGTACAAATTAACGTAGAAATTAACATAAAAATTAACGTACAAATAACGAAGAAAATTAACAAACACATTAACGTACAAAGTAACGTAGAAAGTAACATAAAAATTAATGTACAAAGTAAAATGGAAATTCGCGTCGAAATTAACGTACAAAGTATAACAGAAATTAGCGTCGAAATTAACGTTACAAAGTAACGTTGAAAATAACGTACAAATTAACGTAGACATTAACCTAGAACTTGATCTCTAATCGACTTTATTTCCGTTAGAAATTAACATGTAACCTACTCTCTATTATCACATCTATAACCAAATTAAATTCAATCCGTAGAGCAATGCACACACAATGACATGTTAAATACCGCCATTTGAAATTAAATTAAATTGTCACATACGTTGTGACGTTGAAATGATACACAAGGTCCTATGAAAACAACTACTAGTATACTATATGCATCGTTATTACAAAGCACTAATCAAGAAAAATATAATTTCCGCAATTTTCAAGTTTGCATTATAATTATTAATGCATTGTGATATTCTTTAAAGGTTTTTCGTAATTTTAAATACCTCATTGCAATAAAAAAACAAATAAACAAAGGCTTCTATTTAAACAACTATAAAGTCAATACTTTAAAACTGAAATTTAAAAATACCTCACAAGACATGGAAATTTTGCCACCCTAAAAGAGAGTAATAAGTGAGATTTTTAACAACATCAGCATTTTTACCTTCTCTTTTATAGACATTTAAAAAACAATTTTTGGAATAATGATATTGAAAATGGCAAAATGGGAGTAGAAATTGCGAACCGAAAATGCAAAGGGAATGTGAACCGAAAGGAAAGAAAACGCAGCCCAAACCGACCTGCGGCCCGGGAAACGAGACCAGGAAAACGCGGACCTGTCGACGCGAACTGGCCGGCGCGAACCGGGAATCGCGAAACACAACCGGACTGGTCGAAGTGCAAACCGGGGGATCGCGACCCGGGCCGGTTATCTGGAGGCGAGATCGGCGAAATGCAAACCGGGCCGGTCGCGTTGCCCGAGAAGGAGAAGTGTGACCCGGACCGGCCACGTCCGCGCGCAAACGGAGGAACGTGAGCCGGACAGGCCACGTTGCCGCTTGAACGGAGCACCGCGAACCGGACCGGCGACGTCGTCGCATGAACGGAGGAGCGCGAACTGGCCCGGCCACGCCGACGCCTGAATGAAGGAGCGTGAACCGCCCCGACCACGTCGCCGCGTGAACAGAGGAGCGCGAACGGAGACGGCCGGAACCCCAAACGTGGCTGGGAACGGCGAGCCAAAATCGACGACGCACACGGCGGGAAAAACAACGCGTCCGACGGGAAAAACAAACCCAGGGAGTTACGGAATTGGCGAGGCCGGAGATGCAAGGAATGAGACATCCCTTCTGGCGGCGGGAATAACGTCGGTGAGGTGGACACCGACGGCGCCACCACTGGCGGCACCACCACTGGCGGCACCACCACAAATAATTCTTAAACACCCGGAATTAGCTATTTAATCATTATTAGCTAATTAATCAGAATTATTACAAAATAATCAATATTACCTTTTCCTTTTCTTTTTTCCTTTAAACAATATTTGAATTCGTATTCCATACCTCAAATACAGGGCGCGAATAAGAAAAATACATGACATAATATAGCGATCCACTTTTTTTTTTTAAATTCAATTGCTTGGACACTTGGCAGCATTTAATTAGTCCATGTGTCCAAATAATTATAATCCCTCAATCCCAGTTCAAATTACAGCTCAATCATTGCACACCATTCGAGAAACATGTCTGTTAATACTTTAAACTACGCAATAACGGCAAATAAAAAGTTACTTTATAGAAACTACTTGTTTAGACGAATTCAACAATATTAATACGATAATATTATTTCTCATATATCTATTCAAATATGAGGCCAAACTTTGATAGAGAATAGTGTTATAAAGTAAGTGAGTAATTTGGGTTGGGACAGAGGGAGTATTTTAATTTTTCCAAAAATATTTTAATTTAATAAAAACAAAATTAAATTTAAAAATTAAATTTTAGAAACGAAATTAAATTTAAAAATTAAAAATGTATTATTAAATTTCACTTCAATTTATTTTGGGTAGGAAAATTTATTTAAAGTAAATATTGAAAGTAAAATTAATGAGTAGGATAGAGAAAATTAAGTGGATTCATGAAGTGATTTTAACCATTGTAGATGTAAAAATGAAGTGATTTCTTTATGGTTTCAATTAATTAAGTGGAAGGAAGAGATTAAATATTTAATGAAGTGAAACGACACCACAGAACATGGTTTGAAACCCCGTTGTAAAATTTTGTGATTTCTTTTCAACAAGAACCACAGAGAAACCCGGTGGCACATGCACTAATTGTTTGTTTTCTGAAAATAGCTGCATCCATTGCCATTGAAAACCGTTTAGATGATGATCAAAGTAACTTTTCCGACGGTCCAACGCTTCATTCCGATTTGCCGTGCTTTCTATCAGCTTTTCACCTGCCTTTTACCAGCTTAAGACCCTCTTGAAAAGACCATTAAGCCCTTGGGATCATGACTCAATCTTACATTAGTGTAAAACCCACAACTGCCGTCATCCACCGTTTCTCTATCCAGCAGCCCGGCTCCGTCACGTTCGTACGGTCGGGTTCCGGCACTCGCAGATTGGCATCGCTCCTCTCCGGCTTCCACTGTTTCCATCATCAGCTCGCCGACGGCATCATGCTCTGACCTCTGTCATCTCCGCCGTCTTCATCGATCGATTGTCACCGCAGCCCGTAGGATTGCCATAGCTCCAGAATTCTGCTGCTTCGAATTTTGGGATTCTGCATACAGACAGCTGACGGTAATCCCTCTATCTTTACCGATGTAATCAGTACCTTGCTTACTAGTTACTTGGTAATTGGTATTATGCGATTTGCAGGCCTGTCATCACACTTTGATACTTTGACTGTTTGAATTTGTATTTTTTTGCCTACAGCGTATAGACTAACAATGCTTGAAACTGTAAAATTTTGTTTGGTTTGGTTTGAACTTTGATTGCTGCAACCTGTTTTGCATATAACATATTATCTTGTCCTGCCTAATCAATGTACGGAGTAATTTGGAAATTTGATTGCAGCTTGACAGGCATGTTCTATTGCCAATCATTCTCATGGATTTTTTATTGATGAATTGCATTTGATTTGCTGATAATTTTTAAAATTTAATTGAGTTTTTACTAAAATTGTTTGGTAATAAATTGTGGACCACCAAATTTGAAATCCTAGATCTGCCCCTGGAGCCTTTTGGTGTTATACTTGATTGCAGAGTCTTATGTTTGCGTGAGAGTTGACTTCGTAGGATTTCTTCGAACTTAGAATGGATTTTGAAATTTTAATATAGTGCTTTAACACTTGTTTGTTTAATGGGAATTCAGATAAGGGGTTAATGAGAGCCTTGTGACGGATTTTGAAATAACTGTGGATAAACACCAGTTTTTTGTATCAAAGGGTGCCCCACCAAATTAAAAATCCCTAGACGCCTTGATGATGAATTTTTAAAATTTAATTGAGTTTTTACTAAAATTGTTTGGTATTAGATTGTGGACCACCAAATTTGAAATCCTAAATCTGCCCCTGGAGCCTTTTGGTGTTATACTTGATTGCAGAGTCTTATGTTTGTGTGAGAGTTGACTTCGTAGGATTTCTTCGAACCTAGGATGGATTTTGGAATTATAATATAGTGCTTTAACACTTGTTTGTTTAATAGGAATTCAGATAAGGGGTTAATGAGAGCCTTGTGACGGATTTGGAAATAACTGTGGATGAACACCAGTTTTTTGTATCAAAGGGTGCCCCACCAAATTAAAAATCCCTAGACGCCTTGATGATGAATTTCTTCATGATATTTAAACTTGAATTGCCTCAGAACTTGGACATAAAACTTTTAAGTTTTTAGGAACTATGTTGTCGGACTCGTGTCATTAAGTTTTATCTTGTTGAGAGTTTGAGACTTGAGATTTTGCTCTCTTGTTAATTTGCTACTTTGCTATTTGGATGCATTTCTTATGTGGCTGTGAAGCTATTATGATGTCATGGGATTATATGAACCTGACTTGCATTTATAATATTGTATATACTATAAGTACGCATTGTTCCAAGATGCATCCATATCGCATGGCGCATTGGGAATTTTCGGCCTTAGCGCATTACGTACTTTAAAACCAAGATTCTGCCTGAACTGAACCGACCTGGGTGGGTTTTTGTCATTGTCGCACCCCAAGTTCTTTTAGGTGGTTACAGCTTTTCTATCTACTATCTAAGTTAATTTGTGTTTGTGAACTAAATTGTTAGGGTCTTATCTTGGACACTGTCTCCGAGAATACGTGATTTTGATGCACTTTAAGTCAGTTACGGATGCAAGATTTGGGCTTTCTTTCACCTTAGAGCTGAATTAACTGGTTATGTTGTATTCTGCAGACGTGGCACTATGGTTGTTACTGCATCTTCGGTCACTCTTGAAAAGCCTGATCCACCAAATGAATGGACGGTCGTTAAGCATCGTCGTGGGAAGAGGGGTTCACAGAAGATTATCCAAGATCTGGAGAATCGAACAGGTGGAGCACCAGGGAAAATTCAGGCTCTTAATCCAGTAGATACCACCAATGATCCCGAAAGAGAGTCAAGATTGATGCAGAAGATGCATACCTTCATTGAGAAACTCGAGTGCTCCAAATTTTATTTAGCCTTCTTAGATCAAATGCAAAGTCGAGACATGTCTGATCTTTTCAGTAAGGTTTTGGGCTCTGAAGATAAAATGCCCGTGGTCATCTATGGTATTGGCAGTATTGAATCCTTTGAAAATCCTCGTTCACAACTTGCCCTGGCTATGCTGATGAAAAAGAATTTCCCTTGGATAGG
>JAULKM010100489.1:0-10487 GCA_032355605.1 Rubia tinctorum
TTACATTTACATTATTATCACTCATCCATAAGGCTACCATCATTCACATTAACCACCTTGTCCAGCCCTGTCTTTATGAGAGCATGTGCAGTGGGGGTGACAGAGTAGTTTCAATTAAAACTGAAACCGAACTGAAACCACAAAATCCCCACAGTGGG
The DNA here is from genome assembly GCA_032355605.1 of Rubia tinctorum. Taxonomy (NCBI): domain Eukaryota; kingdom Viridiplantae; phylum Streptophyta; class Magnoliopsida; order Gentianales; family Rubiaceae; genus Rubia; species Rubia tinctorum. The sequence goes on from JAULKM010100489.1 coordinate 159, forward strand.
GGTTTCAAAGTGGTTCCAACTAATTGAAATCAATGAGTGGTTTTCCTTAATTGAAACCGTTGAATTTTAACTTCATCAGAAACCCATGTGAATGGGAGATCCACGCGTCAGTGCAGACCATTTTTGTTTTCCATAGCAACCACGTGGCAGCCTTTGACTGGGCCACGTGGCAGCGAATACCTAGAGTTTTTTAAAAAAACATTTACTGACCTTATTGAGACACGTGGCCCAATCATGTAGTGCCCACGTGTCCCAAATAAAAATTTAAAAATTGCTTTTTTAAAAATGAAAATTATTTTCTAAAAAATTTTAAAATCGAAAAAATAAAAGGATTATTTTTTTAAAATTTTGAAATTAAATTTTGATTTTTTTTTAAAATTGAAATCACATTCTCTTAAAAAATATTATTCTTTTTAATTATGGTTCCTAAAATAATTTTTAAAAGTTGAAATTAATTTTAAATATTTAATTTTAAAAAATGAAATTCAATTCAAAAAGTACGAGTGTACTCTTAAATTTTACATTTCAAGTTAATTTGGTATATTTAAATTATATATTGAAGGTAAAATTAATGAGTGAGATAGAGAAAATCGGTGGGGTTCATGGAGTGGTTTCAAACTGGTTTCAACCACTGTAGAGAGAAAAAAAGAGTGGTTTCAGATGATGAGGTGGGGGAGAGAGAGAGAAATTGAATATTTAATAAAATGAAATCACAAGAGCGGTTTCAGAGCAATTTTGCCAGTGCACATGGTCAGAGCCACACCAATATTGAATAGGAAACTCGAGACGGGACCAATGACATGCATATCCTTCATTGGAGCCACGAGAAGAGCTTGACTCCAATCAGTGCACCATGAGGTCGATGAAGTTGTTAATGTTTAGGTGGTCGAACGTAAATTTCACACGCACATTGCCAAAAAAAACACGAAACAGGACGCTAGATGCATGTATACAAACAGATAGAGCCATAACAAAATTAAGAGTTGAATCTAAAAGAACAAACAAATAACTTGGATGATAAAATTATTTTTTTTTAAAAGTACATACATAGAATGCCCTCAAACGATTGACTTAATTTTGAAGGACAGAGACAGACTACTCTAAGCACGGTCACTCCTCTGTTCCTTGTCGTAAATGGTCACATGCAGCCAATTTCCAGAGAGTTGTTATCCAAACTCCCAGCTCCCTGCATCCCGTCGATGAACAACACATTCTCGCCCAGACTTTCAACGTGGATCCTAATCCTTATAAGCGCAGAGGGCAGTTTCTGTGAGATGATTTTTTTTGTTGGAAACCGATTATATCAAAGTTACGTAAAACAAATTATAGCTAAAATACACTAAACAGGCCTTGTTTTTCAAGAGGGCGGCAGACAGCCGTAGGGCCGGCCCAAGGTTGAGGCAAGTGAGTACTTTGCCTCAGGCCCCCAAATCTCTAATTAAAAAAGGGCCCCCAATTAATTTAAGTATTCATTATATATAAAAGGAAAATAAAATATCTACCCAAGATTCTAACGCAGCCCTTCTTGACTTCTTGTTGAGGTGTCAATTTTAATTTCCATGGCTTGTTGTGATGCATTTAACTTTCAAATTTCCATGGTTCAATTAATTTTCTATTCCATGTTTTCTACTTCCTCCGTGGCTCCATGACTCCGTGACTCTAGCTTCCATCCCAGCCAGTACAGCATCGGAAATAGAGCTCAAAACACGGAACCAAAGCTCAGCCAAGAAGAAAATCATAGCGCGTCCAAGATTGAAGAATAAAGAGGGGTTTTCAATCTAAATTGAGGTTCAATATTTTTCTTCTAAATTCCATTTCTACATTTATTGAATAATTTCAAGTTGATGTTATATTTTCAAATATTTTAAATGTTTTGTTTAGGATTAAATTGTTGGTTCATTCTTTGAATGTTGTTGAATTTGGTGATTTTTTTTAGGCTTTATTGTTGAAATTCGTTCGTTTGGTTTAGGCTTATATTAATGTGAAATGGTTGGTTTAGGCTTATAATTTTTTTAGGCTTATATTCGTTCTTTGAATTCGTTCATTTTGTTCTTAGCAAAAAGAAGTGAATGAGAGAATCCAAGAATGTGGGGTTTCTTCTATTATTTGGGAAGCACATTTTTATTCTAATCTAGGCTTTAAGTTGTACTCACTTTAAATATTTTTTTGATGAAGTAAATCTGAATTTTTTCGCTAGTCTCTACGTGGAACCTTTAAAGCGTAAAACAAAGTGTGCATCCGGTGCTTCAAAAATAAAAAACATTAAAAGTCATGAAAATTATGTGAAGGCACAAAAGGGTGTTCTTGAGAGATTATTTAATAAGAAAACATGTGAAGAAGAGGAAACGAGCAAAAATGATGAAGATGTAAGTGATGATCTAATTGAGGGGAATATTGGTATGGTTGAGGAACAAGTTGCAGAAAATGTTAATCATGTTGAAGAAGATGAAATTGTAGAGGAAGTCCAAGTGATTGAATATGATGTCACCGAGGAAGAAAAAGTTGGGGTGGATGTTAATAATCTCAAGGAACAAATTGTAATGGGTAGTGATGTGAAACAAGTGGAAAATGAAAGTATAAACATCTATGATACCAGGAATTGGGGCATCGTTTCTCAAAAATTTACAGATCATATGGTGGAGAAAGGACCACAAAGAGAAGATGTCAAGTTCAAGTTTCCGAAATGTGGTTTTAGACATTTTTCTCGTTCTTACTACACCCATATATTGAGTAATGGGGAGACTCAAGAGAGGAGATGGCTAGTTTATTCGATAAAAAAGATGTTTTGTTTTTGTTCTAGATTGTTCAAGGAAAGAGACAACCGTACTCATTTGGCTAATGAAGGATTCAGTGACTGGAAAAATGTAGGAAGGTCACTCATGAAAGTAGTGATGTTCACATGAAGTGTATGGCAAGTTGGATTGAATTGGAGAAAAGGTTCCGAAAAAATACAACTACTGATCGTGATGTACAAGAGAAAATCACCAAACAGAAGGAGCAATGGAGTGAAGTATAAAAAAGAATATTGGCGGTTGTGAAAACACTTGCAAAATGTAACTTGGCCTTAAGTGGAAGTAATGAGAAGATTGATGAAGAGAACAATGGGAACTTCTTAAGTTTCATTGAGATGATTGCCGAATTTGATCCGATAATGAGGGAGCACTTTCGTCGCGTCCGAGAGAAGGAAACAAGGAAGCATTATCTTAGCCACAAAATTCAAACTGAAATGATTCTTTTGTTGGCCGATGAAGTGAAGAGTGAGATTCTCAAGAAAATAAATAAAGCATAGTACTTTTCAATCATTCTTGATTGTACTCCGGACCTAAGATTCCAAGAGAAAATGTCACTTTGTGATACGGTGTGTTGATGCCTCTCCAACTTCGTCTAAGGTGGATGAAATTTTTATTGAGTTTATGAAAGTAGATGATACATCAAAGAAGGAGATTTTTTAGACTCTTGCAAATACTTTGGTGAAACTTGGCCTTGATGTTGATGATATAAGAAACTAAGGATATGACAATGGTTCAAATATGAAGGGGAAAAAATAAAGGTGTGCAAATAAGGTTGCTTGACATCAATCCTAGAGCCTTTTACAGCTCTTGTGGTTGTCATTCTCTTAACCTTAATCTTTGTGATATGGCTCATTGTAGTACTCCCACGATTTCTTTCTTTGGAGTTATACAACGTATTTATACATTTTTTTCATCTTCAACCAAGAGGTGGAGCATATTTAAGGAAGTGGTTAAGGATCTCACACTTAAACCATTGTCGCAAACTCGTTGAGAGACCCATCTTGAAAGTGTAAGAGCTATAAGGTTTCAAGCTTCTCAAGTAAAAGATGCACTAATTTTCTTGGATAATAGTAGTGATGATCTGAAGTCGAAAAGGGAAGTCGAGTCTCTTGCAATCGAGCGAATGGAGAATTTTGAGTTCTTACTTGGATTGGTTATTTGGCCCAAGTTGTTATCTCGGGTTAATGTGGTGAGTAAAATTTTACAAACCGAGAATATTGACATTGAGGATGCTTTGACTCAATTGAAAGAGCTTTTTTTTTTTTGAAATGTATATGGAAAAAGGATATGAGGAAACATTGAGTGAAACTAATATTCTTGCTTTGGAGATGGGTTTTGTACCCAAATTTCCTAATAAGCGTCCCCATGTTAGGAATATGATGAAAGTAGTAGCGAAGATGTGATCATGTCCCGTAAAGAATCATTTAGAGTTTTCTACCTTAAAGATGTGATGGATAATACTTTGACTTCATTCCGAAGTAGGTTTGAGCAATTTAAAATTTATTGAGAAACTTTTGAGTTTTTGTTTGATATGGGGAAATCAAAGGTATTAAGTGATAAATATTTGAAGGCATCTTGCTATAGTTTCGAAATGTATCTAAGAAATGATACGACTTTGGATATAGATGGAAGAAACTTGTTTGTGGAATTAAAGCAATTGAGTGAGGTGTTTCTAACAAGTAAAATGAGGAAAATTGAAGTGTTGAATTATTTGAATGACATGGATGGTTGTTATCCAAATGTTTTGATTGTTTATAAGATACTACTCACTATACTACTCCAACCGCGGGCCCAGATTCTAAAATTAGAACCGCCCCCATTCTGCACAAATTTGCAGACTTCACATGGGCTGACCCGCGCTGATGTGCAGACATTTTATTTTGGCTGCATGTGCCACGTGGCACCCTCTGGTTGGGCCACGTGGCCCCCTCTTGTTGGGCCACGTGGCTACATGCAGCCCACATATTTTTTAAAATTCTGCATGGACATGTGGCGCATCCTCATGCAGCCACGTGTTCCAACCGAATAATTTAATTTAATTTTTAAAAAAATTAGATTTTTTAAAAAAAATCTTCAAAATTTCTAATTTTTGTTTAAAAATTGAAATTAAATTTTGGATCTTTTTAAAATCAAAATTACATTTAAAAAAATATTGTTTAATTATGATTTATAAAATAAATTTTATGAATTGAAAATAATTTCAAAAATGAGATTTTAAAAAATTAAATCCAATTCAATAATTATAGGTGCATTATTAAATTTCAAATTTAAATTTATTTTGTTAGGTAAATTTGAATTAATTATTAAAGGTAGGATTAATGAGTATGAGAGAGAAAATCAAGTGGGGTCCATGGAGTGGTTTGAGAGTGGTTCCCACCATTATGGAGAGAAAAATGAAGTGTTTTAGTTGTGATTTGAATTGCCGATGTGGAGGAGAGAAATTGATTATGTAATGAACTGAAACAACAAAAGTAATTTGGAAGTGGTTTTACCACCGCACATGCTCTAATCCCTTCAAAACACCCACGCACAAGCTCTAGGGCTGATCCTAAGATGTTAATGGTTAGCAAACTACGAAAAAAGGAACTCACGTATAATCAAAACACAATTAATTTCAGTGATATTCTAAATAATGTACACTATTACACATTAGAACTATCACACCACTTTCTTTGTGACACTTATTTAAAATATTATAATAGCTTATAAAATATTACTTAAACCTTTGAAAAGTGTTACATAAATATTGAAAAGTGTTACCTAAATTTTAAAAAGTGTTACTCCCTCCGTCCCACCCGAATATGCACATTTTTTGGTCAACTTTCTCATCACTACTACAGATTAGAGCTATCGTAACAATTCTTTGCAACACTTATTTAAAATGTTACAAGAGCTTATAAATTGTAGCTTAAACATTTGAAAAGTGTTACATAAATATTGAAAAGTGTTACCCAAATTTTAAAAATTGTTACATTAGATCTAATGTAACATCGTCTAAGGTAATACTTGTAAAAGTGTTACAATAGGTTCAAAGTGTTACAATAGCACTTAAATTAACACTTTTACATGTATTTACCTTAGGCGATGTTACATTAGACCTAACTTAACACTTTTTAAAATTTAGGTTACACTTTTAAATATTTATGTAACACTTTTCAAAAGTTTAAGTAACACTTTATAAGCTATTGTAACATTTTAAATAAGTGTTGCAAGGAATGCGTTACATTAGTTTTAGTTTGTAGTAGTGCATGAACACGGCTCCTGCTGCATATCTTAGACCGCCGCTCCTGCTGCACCATCGAACACGGCTGATCGGAAATCTATGCCACCACACGCGCCCGCACGCGCTGCTTCCGGTTTCATCTCACCGGATCACACGCCGCCTCGTGACCTTCATGCACCGGTGTTTGTGATCCTGCGCCGCACTTGCGGTTCCGTCCTTGCACAAATTAAATCAGTCGTCCACTGACATTCACAAGCTTGCTGTGTGTTTGGTGCGATTTGATTTATTTATTTTTGCTTGGATCTGTTCCCGATAACGTCAATCACTCTTCCTTCGTTGATCAACTGCATCACAATCAATCTTGATGGTTCTAACTACTCTCACTGGCGTACTCATATTACTTCTATTTTACGAACTGTCAAGCTGATTGGTTATGTTGATGGTACAATTGCCTGCCCTTCGGAGACGCCAGCTCGTTCTCCAAGGAATTTGAAGACAAAGCTTTTGATGATGCTAATCTCCGTGATGTTTGGATCCAGACAGATCAGCTTGTTTAAGCTGCCTTTTTTCATCTCCGAATCCTTCTGCAATGTCAGCAGTTGATGGCACGGTCACTGCTGCTCAGGTATGGAATGCTATGGCTACTAAATTTCAGAATAAATCTCGTGCTCGTCGTCTCCTTCTTGTTGATCGTTTTTATGGAGTTTGTCAATAAATCTCAAGAATATTATGCTCGTTTTAAAAATATTCTTGATGAATTGCGTGTTCTTGGTCATTCCCACAATGATAAAGATATTTCTGTTGTATTTTGTAGTGGCTTGAATGATACACTCTCCCAGTATTCTCCGCTCAAATGGTGAAAGACACTTTACCTCCTATTTACACCATTGTTGTTGATGCTAAAGCATTAGAATTTTCCCTTAAAGCCCGTTCGCCTACCTCTGGACCGGTTCCCTCTGCTTTTGCTGCTTCTCAACAGGGATCCAGAGGGGAATCTGGGAAGGGGAGGACGCATATTTGGGCAAGGACGGGGCGGCCGAGGCTGTGGTCACGGTGGTGGCCGTGCAACGCCGCCGCCCGCCGGTGATGCGCCACTTCAACCCGACCGTCCGAGCTACGTCTGCTAGTGGTGTCATTGCCCCAGTCATCTTGCTGTATTTTGCTACAAGCTTTCACATGTTGCTCGCGATAAGGTTGCAAACTCCGCGCACACAACTCAACCACATTATCAGCAACTAAATGCCACTCCTGATTGGTACATGGATTTTGGTGCAACCAATCATATGATCGGCTCATATTTCAATTTGGATAGCGTAGCTTCTTATCACGGTAATCATCGTGTTTATTTTGGTAATGGTTCTGCCTTGAATATTTCCCATGTTGGCAATTCCCGGATTTCTAATTCTCTTGCTTTATCTTATTTCTTGGTTGTCCCAAATATAATCAAGAATATATTATCTATTGTCAAGTTGACAGGGGACTTAAATGTTGTTGTTTCTTTTTATGACACTTCTTTTACTATTCAGAACAAGGTTATCAAGGAGCTCGTGGGCCGAGAACACGGTGAAGGAGGTCTTTACATTTTAAATTACGGTGGTGCTGCTTTAGTTTCTTTTGTTAATTCAAATAAAGCCAAATCCTCCTTTGACCTATGACATAGTCGGTTAGGACATGTTCCTTTTTCTGTAATTTCATATTTAAATAAAACTGGTAGTCTGTCAGTTACTAGTTTGCTACTAAAGCCTCATTTATGTACTTCTTGTGAAATGGCTAAGGGCAAGTGTCTTTCTTTTAATGATAATTTAAAACGCGCACCACACGTACTTGATTTAGTTCATTATGACCTATGGGGACCCTCACAGGTTGTCTCTCACGCCGGGTATCTTTATTATGTTATTTTCATTGATGATCACTCTCGGTTTACTTGGTTATTTTCTCTACGACGTAAGTATGATTTTGTGGAGGTTTTTATGCAATTTGAGGCCTTTGTTGAGAATAAGTTTTCCACTTCTATTAAAGTTTTTCAGAGTGATGGTGAAACCGGGTTTGTAAATCATCGCATGCGATCTCATTTTTTGCCTAAGGGCATTCATCATCAAATTTCATGTTCTTATACTCCAGAGCAAAATGGTCATGCAGAAAGGAAGCATCGTCATATCACTAAGACTGGTTTGTCATTGTTATTTCACTCCGGACTTCATCATTCATTCTGGTATGATGCTTTTTCAACAGCAGTCAATACCATTAATAGGCTGCCTATCCCGGTATCATCTGGTCAGTCTCCTTACTCCATTATTTTTGGCACACCGCCTGACTACTCCAACTTTCATGCGTTTGGATGTCATGTTTTTCCATACTTGTGGCCTTAGTTTGCGCACAAGTTGGAACCTCGGAGTATGTCATGCATTTTTTTGGGATATAGTTCACAGTACACGATGTCTTAATTCTCTTACCAAGAGAGAGTACATCAGTCGTCATGCCCGGTTTGATGAAACTTATTTTTCATGTTCTCGTACTGGTTCTGTTACAGATGTTTCGTCACTGGATGTTTCAGATTTTTTGGAGCCATCTTTGGTTACCTCAGAAGTATTTGAACCCTCTTCCTCCTCGGAATCACCCATTATTTTGGATAATTTCATTTTGCGCAATTCAGTGGATTCTCCAGCAGCAACGCCGCATCAGCCGACGCCAGCACCGCCTTTACTGGCCGTGCGTGGGCCTCATGCGCTGCCTCGATCTCCAGTGCGTATCATACACGCGCCGACACACCAGCCTCCACCGACATCGTCTACAATTTCTGAGAATCTACCGTCGCCATTCCGGCCGCTGGAAGTCCAACTGGACACCGTCGCTGGAGCTCAAGCGCCGCCGAACAACGTCGTGCATGTCGTCCACGGGTCGACCTCACCACCGGTCCCTTTAGCAGTCTACCGCTGCTCACCGTCTCCAGAGCGGTCTTCGACCTCATCGTCCGTTGACTCCAATCTCATCTCGGGATCCGTGGTGCCAACCTTACGCTCTGTGTCTTCTCCGGTTTCAGTCCCCTTTTTCCCGGCATCCGATGGCGACTCGTCCTCGTACTAGGTATTTACGGTACAAGGATTTTTCTGATTATGATATTTCTGGTTTATTGGGTGCTTTATTTGCAAAGATTGAGCCTCACAGTCATCGTTCTGTGGTCAAGGATCCAGATCGGGTTGCTGCAATGGATTCAGAGATGGTTACTTTACGCGCTCAACAGACATGGGAGCTGGTTCCCCGACCTCCTTATGTAAATGTTGTTGGTTCTAAATGGGTGTATCGTTTAAAGAACAAGTCTGATGGTTCACTTGATCGGCACAAGGTCAGGTTAGTTACTCAAGGTTTTTCTCAGTTACCTAGTTTTGATTATGATCACACATTCAATCCAGTTGTGAACGCATCTACTGTTTGTACTGTTTGTCTCTTGCTGTCACTCGTAATTGGCCATTACGAAAGCTTGATGTGAAGAATGCATTTTAAATGGTGTTCTTGATTCCCTGTTTTATATGGAGCAGCCTACTGGTTACAGAGATCCTATGCGTTATGATTTTGTTTGCTGTTTGTGCAAGGCCATTAATGGTTTGAAACAATCACCCCGTGCTTGGTTTCAACGATTTAGTTCTTTTTTTGGTTGTCATGGGTTTTGTATGCAGTTCTGCAGATACCTCCTTATTTATTTTTTCCCTAGGTGTTTCTCTACTTTATTTTCTGGTTTTATGTTGATGACATTATTCTTACCAAGAATTATGGTTATCTCATCAACAAGTACATTGCTCGTGTTCATCAAGAGTTTAAGATCACTGATCTTGGCACCTTACAGTATTTTTGGGTTTGGAAGTTGTGCAAAATTCCGATGGCTTATTCCTTGGCCAAGCCAGATGTGCCAAGGACATTTTATTGAGCGCCGAAATGCAAGACTCGGTGCCGGTAGCTATACCTTTTGTAGCTTTTTCACAGCTTTCCAGCACTTCACCGGTAAGCCATTCGAAAATCTCACTCTTTACCGCTCTTTGGTTGGTGCACTACAATATTTTCCTATTACACGTCTTGACATTTATTATGTTGTGAACACGGTCAGTCAGTATATGCAGTCTCTTACTGATGACCATTACCAATCTGTCACTCGAATTCTGCGTTATGTCAGTGGTACAATGCACTATGGGCTTCAGTTCCGCAAGAATTCCTCTGATTTGCCAGTTTTGGATTATTTTGATGATGATTGGGCTCGTTGTATTGAGACTCGTAGGTCTACTTATGGTTATGCCATTTTTCTTGGTGGCAACCTGGTTTCAT
>JAULKM010100490.1:0-10486 GCA_032355605.1 Rubia tinctorum
ATTTGAATTGTGCCATTTTCTTTGGGACGGACGAAAATAGAAAGTGTGCCATTTTCTCCGGGACGGAGGGAGTACTAGATTTAATTTAAACACAGTGAATTGAATCAAAGTTAATCATAGTAAAAATAGTAATTATAGATTACACTTAAGTTAAATAATGATGTGATTGGTTCCTTCTAAATAGTAGAGATGTTCATGAGTTAGCGTCCACTAGTGTTCATCTCCTTGGATCCTGCAATCAAAGTCCTGAATTGGTTTCGGGGTAAAAGTTTTAAGGCAAGTCAATACTTTTCTTCTTGAGAGCACTCTCTCCTCTGTTCCTCCGTATATGACACCATAGTTGTAGGTGTTTGTATTTAGATGAATGAAATGAGTGGATAAAATTGAATTTAGATGACAAAAAGTAGAATGAATGAATGAAATTGAAGAAATATTGCCAAAATAGAAAGTGTGCCAGTGAAAAAAAATACAACCCAAAAAAAGACAGTGTCTTATATATTTGTTCTAAATCAATCATTCATAAATGTGGGAAAAACACCCAACGACGATTACAATGAGTGGAACTGACATCCAATCTAACTAGTCTCTAGCAATAATCAACATATTGCAAGGATACTTAAAATACATGTCAACTAGACTGATCGTCTATACTATTACAGATTAGAGATCCAACAAAAATGTACTATCGCCCTCAGGGACATTAACTTGCTTCGGGCAAAAATTATGACCACTTGGTAGGGAGGAGCATATCAATCATGAATCATTGCACCAAACATGGATCTTTTTCAACTGTAACACCACTTGACCCGACCACATTCTATTTTGTCCAAATTGTAAACACATTGAAAAACACAGATCTGAAAAATCCAAATTGATGGAAACCCAAAGATAGAAACACAAACAAAAATACGAATACGAATACACTATCTGTACAAATAGATCGAGAACATTACATCGACGTGAACAACTAAATCATCATGAATACAACGATTTAATCGACCTGGTCGAAAAATAAACAGAGACAAATCTCACACTTATTCAATAATGAATACATCAATTAAAATAATTTGTCGTTTCCCCATTTCCCCATAATGGAAAAATGGGGAAAAGAAGATTGAAGAAAAAATTAAGGTTTTTATTGGGGGAGAGGGAGGCGGCTGTAAAAAATGTGTCATATATAGAGGAATTACGGGAGTATAATTTTAGGGATTTGCATCTTACCTTGTTCTCTTGATTTCTCCTCTATTTATAGGCTCCTCGAGTCATAGCCACGGGGTGACGTTCAATACGTGAGTTGTGGTCATCATGGTGGTTGCATGGGGCTGTCAAACGGGTGATTTGTATCAAACCACAACCCAACCCAATGTACTCATTTATTATTGGGTTATTATCCAATTATTAATGGATCATTATGAGTTTAATCACAAATGGTTGGGTCACTGACCACATAACCTGTGGGAAACCAATGAATTACCTCATATTGACCCAATTGGTTATAATGTATTGATGATCATTATTTAACGAGTCATTATTTAATTAATTCAATAAGTCATCGCCCTTTCTCCTCTTTCTCCCTTTATTCTTCTTCTGGCCCAAGTCAGTCGAGTTGGGATTCTGGCCCAAGTCAGTCGGGTTGAGTTTCGTGTTTGGGTCAGTTATACTTTGGATTTTTTACCCCAGTTATCGAGTTAGGTTTCACGTTTGAGCTGTTGAGTCGGGTTTCAGACTCGTGTTAATGGGTCCAGGTTTGAGCCTCAGGTTGTCGAGTGGGGTTTCAGACACGGGTTAGTCAGGTCAGGTTTTGGGTACTAGTCGGTTAGACTTTGGATTTTGGGTTTGGGTTATCAAGTCAAGTTTTGGGCCTGAATTACTCGATTTAGGTTTCAAGCCCAATTTGGTCGGGTCGGGTTTTCAAATTGAGTTAGTAGGGTAAAATTTGTTGCTTAGGTTGGTTGGGTAAATTTTCATATTGGGGTTATGAGATCGGATTTTTGGCTCGATTTGTAGGGTTGTGTTTTGGGTATGAGTTGTCGAGTCAGGTTTCAGGCACAAGTAAGTCCAATCATGTTTTGAGTCTGGGTCGGCCAAATTTTTGGGTTTGGTTTGTCAAGATTGTTTTGGGCTCGAGTTTGTCAGGTTGAGTTTCAAGCCTAAGTTGGCCGAGTCACGTTTTCGGCCCAGGTTCATAAGGTCGGATCTCAGACTCACATTGGTCTGGTCAAGTTTTAGACCTAGATTGTCGGGTTGGGTTTTGGGCCTGTTTTTGAGTTGTATTTCAGGGTTGGGTAAGTTGGGTTAGATTTTGGGTTAGGGTTGGCTAGATTTGAGTTTTAGGCCCGGTTTTTGGGTTGGGTTTCTTGTCCAGGTTGTCGAGTTGGGTTTTAGGCCCAAGTTAGTTAGGTTGGGTCTTTGAGCCGGGTTAGTAAAGTTTGCATGGGTTAGTAAGGTCGAATTTCAAGGTGAGGTTAGTTGGGTCGAATTTTAGACCCAAGTTGTGAAGTCGGATTCCAGGCTCCATTTGTCTTGTTAGGTTTCGAGACCATGTTTACGGATTGAGTTTCAAACCCGGGTATGTCGAGTCAGGTTTTGGGTCTGGGTTGGCTATACTTTTGCTTTTGAGCCAGGGTTATCAAGTCATGTTACGAGCCCGAGTTTTCGAGTCAAGTATTGGGCCCGAATTGGTCGAGTTAGGTTTCGAGCTCAATTAAGTAGGGTCCAATTTTAGGCTTAAGTTGGTCGGGTCATGTTTCATACTAAGTTGTTGGGTTGTGTTTGAGGCTCGATTTGCCGTGTTTGGTTTCAGGCACAAGTTTTCAAGTCGAGTTTCAGGCAGTAGTAAGTCAGTTTGGGTTTTGAGTCTGGGTTGTCGAGAATTTAGGTTTTGGGCCTAGGCTATCAAGTCGAGTTTCAGCCTTATATTAGTCAGGTTGGGTTTTGAGTTCGGGTCGATCAGATTTGGGGTTATGAGCCTCAATTTATTGAATTTTGGGCCAGGGTCAGCCTCATTTTAGAATTCGAGCCTGGATCGGAATTTGTGAATTAACTCTTATGCCCTTGTTTTTAAAAAAATAAAAATTCAGAAATTTTGAAAAGTATATATTACCCTTGTTTGTCTATTAAAAAACCTAATTTTTCTAACATTACTCTCCTCCTGGCGCCGCTGCTATTCTCCACCACCTTCGGTGGCGGAAGTGGTGAACCAAGCGCCACCTCTTGCGATAAAGGGTTTGGTGGCGATAAAGATTGACGAGACGTCAAATTCATGTAATTTTTAAAACATTTAACATATCTTTTGTTATTTTTTGTTGGAAGATTTCTATATTTAGGTAGGTTTATATCATAAGGGGTTTAGATGACCGTTTTCGGTTTTCAAATCTAAATCCTTTATTTTGTACCCTATTTTTAGTCTATTGGATTTTTGGTACTCATAAGCATCTAGATTCCTTTTTGTGAGATTAATTTTTAGATTGCTCGTAAGCACTTCGAAGTGTTTTAGTGAAGGCCATTTGCAAGGATGGTAGAATATTGAAGTCCACGAGTCAAAACGTGGTAGAAGATAGAAGGGTCGAAGAAGGAAGACAAAGAAGCGGATGAATTGTGACCCAGAAGTTTGGACAAAGTTCTTAGAATTATCTGAGAATAATTAGCCTCCATTAATGGTACCATTAGATTCATCTTCTCGATCACTATAAAATTGACTATAAGAACTCCCAAATCGGATCAGTGGTTCACCCGTAGCAACGCAAAGAAGTTGAAGAAAAGAGAGAACGATGGGCGCGCGACCCGCTCACTTAGGCACGCGCCTGCGCATCCAAAGAACAAGGAGGAATCAACTTGCTGAGCCGAAACGAGTGGCCAGCCCCTGCACTCGGGCTGTCATGCGCTGGGGGGGGGGGCTTTGTGTGCGCCAGACCCGGCGCGCACCCAGCGCACCTCTGCTACACTTTTTGACTTTTCTTTAACAAATTAGGCTATAAATAGCTCCCATTCTTCCCCATTTGTCTAAGCCCAACTTGGGGCCTCAAAACCCTAGTTTTATATAATCTTTTCTTAGTTTTTTCATTTCTTCCATGAATTATTGTAGATTTGTTATGGGTTTTCATTATCTAGGCTAGTTTTCTTCTTGGGACCAATTGATTGAAGTTTCTAAACCCATGTAGTAAGACTCTATTTTACTCTTTCATGAGCATTTGTTGTGAAGCATTTATTGTGCTATATATGTTGATGTTTACTTTATTTATATTATGGGTTGTTTGAAAATATGAAATGTTTGTATGGTTAAGTCCTAGAAGTGTTAGGAAAGTGTACAATTTCTTCTCACCTTTGGCATGAAAATCCAAGAACATGGAATTAGATCTTCTTATGTGTAAATGATGTTAATCGTGCTAGATGAGTATGTTAATGTTGTTTGTTATCATATTTGTCCTAAGGTAGCAATGAAAGATTGAATCTTGACTGTTGTTTGTTCTAGGTTTAGTCTAATAAATGCTTTGTTTGGTTAAATGGCTAGGAATTTGGTTCAATGCTTGTAGTTGTTATCAAATCTATGGTTCTTCGTATATAATGCCATTGATGAAATGCCTTTAGGTTTTGTTTGTCTAAAGTGCTTATCAATGAGGTTTGCAAATGGTCGTTGAACGTCTTTGCAAATTACTAACTAAGAAGAAATGAATGTTGATCTTGAAATGGAAGTGATAACATTCCCCATATGCAATTAATGTGAATGAATGAGTGAATGAGTCTACGATCTACAAGAGGTTTGGAAGTGAGAATCAATTATATGTGTAAACCCTAAAGAAAATCCCTCTTCTTCATGGATGACCCCAACTTGCCATTATCTACTTAGTTGTAGTTAGGAAGCAATTAGGGCTTATAAATTGTATTTTGGAGAGGCACGATGACGACCTCCTAAATTTTGGCATCGCTGCTGGGGAAGAGGCATTTATTTTTAAAGTGTTTGGGCATGTTTGTGTGAATATTTGCTAGTTGCTTTTATTTGAGTATTTGTTTTGTGTTTGGAGACGTAGTGCCTTTGTCCTCGGTTTATGGTACATACTCATTCCAAGAACTGAGAACCTTTGCACTTCGACCTAATTCTTTGTTCTTCTTTATTTTTGTTTGCTCTTGTTCAGAGTAGGTATTGCTTGGGTTCTTGGTGAATTTTTATGGAGAATCCTTGCAATATGATTCCAAATTTTTGAAAAAAATGGAAAATAAAAAAATGGAAGATCTCACCTTGAGGGAACTCATGATGAGAAAGGAGGCTCAACAAGCAAGGTTTTGTAGGGTTTGTCATTTCGACCATCCTACAGAGTCTTGCTATTGGTTGAGAGAGGATCACTACAAGGAGGAAAGAGCCGCTGGCTTCCAAAACCAAGGGTATTATGAAGAGTGCTATCAAGAGGTTGGAGTTGTTGGTTTTCAAGATCAAGGAGTTGAAGAATGGTATCCGTACTACGATCCTTACAATCCGGAGTGGAGTGGTGATCCAAATTTTTGGTATGAGAATGCACCAGAAAACCAACAATACGAGCAATATGATTGGCCTTCACCGCCTTATACCATGCCCAAAACCAAGCTCAAGGAGAAGGTTTAAGTTAGCAAACTTGATCAACTTGGCCAAGACTAATGAGGAGGCGGAAACTCAAATCTCCCAAGACTTAAGGCATTGGAGGTGCATATGAGCAATATGATGGAAACTGTGATCTAATTGGAAGCTCGATATTCCAAAGATACACCATCTCAAGTTGAACTCAAAGATACGCTGAGTAATTTGAGTTGCAAGGGGATAAGGAGTTGGTAGTTGAAGATATAGAAGTTGAGGAAGAGGTGATTGTGCTACATTCATTATTCTTTCCATCATCACCCCTACCCACACTAAATGAACCAACTCCACCATTTTCGAAATTCTTGAAGGAGAAAATAGGGGAGCCAAATGATTATGCCAAGCTTTCGTACCTTGTTGCCTTCTCTGATGCATGATGGGCTTCTGATGGTGATGACTATCGTTCTAACAATGGTTTTGCCATTTTTATGGTGGTAATTTTATCAGTTGGTCATCAAAGAAGCAGCACCTGGTGGCAAAATCTAGCTCAGAAGCCGAATACAGAGTCATAGCGTTTGCTTTCTACTGAGCTGATTTGGATTTAGCAGTTATTACTTGAGCTTCAGGTTTCTTTATCACCACCGCCAATATTCCCGTGTGATAATCTCAGCACCACTTTTATGTCTGTCAATCCGGTCTTTCATCAGAGGTCCAAGCACATCAATATTGATTATCATTTTGTTCGTGAGCAGGTTGATGATGGTTCTCTTGTTGTTCGGCATATTCGTTCTCTTAATCAGATTGCTGACATTTTCACGAAAACGGTTGGTACTGCACTGTTTGGTGCACTTCGGTCCAAGAATCATGTTGCTCCCCCTCCATGAGCTTGATGGAGGGGGGGGGGTATTAGAGTATAATATGTATTTTTGGTAAATTTGTACTTGTATATGATTAGGTTTCCATAGCTTTGCTTATTCTCTAAGTTAGCCTCTTGTATAAATACATGTTGTTATGAATGAAATCAATCTAGTTTTACAAAGTTCTTATACAATTTTACACCCCAAAACTACAAACATCAACTCCAAACACCTAAACCTCATTTGGAAAATGAAAAACATCAACATGAGATAAAAGGCACTACAAACATCAACTCATATGACCTAAATCTCAGCCGGAAAATGAAAAACATCAACAAGAGAAAATAAAAAACTTTTTATATAAATCCATATCACCCAAAAACCTATAAAAACATCAACTCATATCAAGTAAACCTCACCCGAATAATGTAAAACATCAACAAAAAATCTACAATACCTCAACAGTATAAAATTCTTCAAATAAAAGGTCCACATCACCTAAAAACTATAAAATATCAACTCGTATCAACTAAACCTCACCCGAATAATGGAAAATATCAACAAAAAACCTACAGTACCTCAAGAGTATAAAATTCTTCAAATAAAAAATCCCAGTGGAATTCGAACCCAAGTCACAAACCTCAACGTCCAAAGTAATAACCACTACACTAAAGACTCATTACTGAACATACACTCAGTCAAATAATATTAAACCTCAGCATGTACCTTAAAAACATAAATTTATTAAAAAAGGTTTTGGTGGGATTCGAACCCAGGTTAATAACCTCAAAGTCCAAATCCTAACTACTATACCAAACAATCATTATTAAACATTCTCTCAATCAAATACATATAAAACTCATCATGTAAACCTAAGCATGTCTTTGAAGAAAACATAACATAATTATCATTAACATCAACACATCATCATCATCAACATCAACGATGATCAACAACAACGATGATCAACAACATCACAAATTCAAATGACAGAGAAATAGAGGTTTAGATTTAAAAAATTCACAAATTCAGTATGGAAACTCAGAGGAGCAGAGACAGCGTTGAAGAGGCAAATAATCTCCGTGAATTGTAGAGATGCAACAACGAGTTAGGATAAGACATGGCAGAGCGGTCGATGAGCTCGCCGGAATCGAAGTCGAGGCTGGAAACCACCGTTAGATCCGGTGGTTTCGCAAAGGAGAATCATCGAAGGTGACAGAGAATCTAGTGGACATAGAAGATTAACGGAGAACGGTGAAATTCTAGCGAAAAACCAGCGATCGATCTGTGGGGATTTTCGATCAGTGGAGGCGGTTTCCGATCGGTTGCAAGAAAATGAAAATTCTAAATATTTTGTAATATATATAATATTTCATAAAATATTAGGATATTTTAAAAAACCCCATTCCAAATGAAATTTCTTTTAATTGCACTATAAACCCTTGCCTAAAGTTTAGACTGCATAAAACAAGACTTTGTGATTGATCCAAAGTTATTCATAGTAAAAAATAGTAATAATAGATAACAATTAAGTTAAATAATGATGTGATTGGTTCCTTCTAAATAATAGTGATGTTCAGGTGTTAGCGTCCACTAGTGCTCATCTCCAAAATACAACTCAAAAATGAAAGTATTATATATATATATATATGTGTGTGTGTGTGTGTGTGTGTAAAATCAATCATTCACAAAATTATGGGAAAAACGCCCAGTTGCGATTACAATGAGTGGAACTGACGTCCAGTTTAACTACTCTCTATCAATAATCAACGTATTGCAAGGATATTTAAACTACATGTCAACCATATTCTCTTTGTACTAATACAGATTAGAGATCCAATAAAATTATATTATCGCCATCGGGGACATTAACTTGCTTCCCACAGAAATTATGACCACTTGGCAGATAGGAGCGTATGAAACATCAATCACTCCGCCAAACTTGGATCTTCTTCAAATGTAACACCACTTGACCCAACCACGATCTATGTTGTCCAAAATGTAAACACTTTGAAAAACACATATCTGGAAGATCCAAATTAATGGAAACCAGAAGATAAAAACACAAACAAAAATACAAATACACGATATGTACAAATAGGTCAAGAATAGTACATGAACTCGAACAACTAAATCATCATGAATAAAACGATATAATAAATAGTAATGAATACATCAATTAAAATAAAATATTGATTCCCCATCTCTCCATAATGGGAAGATGGGGAAAGGAAGATTGAAGAAAAAAGTAAGGTTTTATTGGGGGAGAGGGAGGCGGCTACGAAAAGTGTGTCATATATAGAGGAATGAAGGGAGTATAATTTTAGGTATTTGCATCTTACCTTGTTCCCTTGATTTCTCTTCTATTTATAGGTTCCTAGAGTCAAAGCAGGGGTTGGCGTTTAACACATGAGTTGTGGTGATCGTGGTCATCGTGGTGGCTGCATAGGGTTGTCAAAAGGGTGATTCGTATCAACCCACTACCCAACCCAATGAACTCATTTATTATTGGGCTATTATCCAATTAAATCCCTTTAAATGAGTCATTATGAGTTGAATTACAAATGGGAGGGCCATTAACCACTTAACCCGTGGGAAACCCATGAATGATTTATACTCGTAGGTGCTTCAATTTATCACTCAAAAGTGTTTCAAGTTTAACTTGTAGGATCTGTAAGTTATGCTTGTTGGTGCTTCAAGTTATACTCATAGGTGCTTCAAGTTATACTTGTAGGTGATTCAAGTTTAACTTGTAAGTTCTCAGAGTTATGCTCATTGTTGCTTCACGTTATACTCATTGTTGCTTCAAGTTATGCTCATTGGTGCTTCAAGTTATGATCGTAGGTGCTTCAAGTTATACTCATATGTACTTCAAGTTATCACTTGAAGGTGTTTCAAGTTTAACTGGTAGGATCTGCAAGTTATGCTTGTTGGTGCTTCAAGTTATACTCGTAGGTGCTTCAAGTTATACTCGTAGGTGCTTCAAGTTATGCTTGTAGGTACTTTATCACTTGAAGGTGATTCAGCTTCAACTCGTAAGTTCTCCGAGTTATGCTCATTGTTGCTTCAAATTATGCTCATTGGTGCTTCAAGTTATACTCATAGGTGCTTGAAATGATGCTTGTATGTGTTTCAAGTTATCACTCGAAGGATCTGCAAGTTATGCTTGTTGATGCTTCAAGTTTGACTCGTAAGTTCTCCAAATTATGATTGTAGGTGGTTCGAGTTACGCTCGTAGGTAATTCAAGTTATAATTCGAAGGTGATTCAAGTTTAACTCGTATATGTTTCAAGTAATGCCAATAGGTATTTCAAGTTTTTGTTGTAGGTGATTCAAGTTTAACTTGTAGGTTATTCAAATTATGTTTGTAGATACTTCAAACTATACTTATAGGTGATTCATGAATATACCTTGGGGAGTTTCTCGTCTCCAAATTATGTTCAAAGAAACTCTCCAAATATTCACCAAACAAAGGAGTTGTGGCACGAAACTAAGGAGTAAGATATGTGTAGCCAACGTCAATAAATATTAAATAAGAGCGGATAAAAATTCCTGGAGATGGAGAATCAAACTTATTCGAACTTGCTTTTTATTTCCTCAGTCTCATAAGCAGGACTAAATATGGTTTATGTAACACTCATTCAATCCAATGAGCACTATAGTATTTAGTGCATCAACTATACCAATCTAACCAGGTCCGACCCAATACTTGAAGCATACGAAGCATTTGCTTCAGGCCCAAATTTCACTCTTTTTATGGGCCCCCATTTTTCTAAAAAAAGACCCTACATATATCTAATAAATTTTAGAAAATAAAAGGATACTAGACATTATTATTGAAAGAAAAGAAAAGAGTCAAAAGACCAAAGTCTTTCCTTCTTGACATATGTGTGGATTTGCTCAGCTCTGTTTTGGATTTTAAACAAAATTTCTTCCGAGAGTTTCGTTGATGTTCATCTTCCGTCCTTCTTCTTTACGAACTTTCATTTCCGCCGATATTATTGGACAATTTCCGGTTAGTATCAATCTTCAAATCTTCTAATGTTTTATTGGATTTACACTTTAATTTGTTGTGTATTTGGAC
>JAULKM010100491.1:0-10486 GCA_032355605.1 Rubia tinctorum
AAACAAACCTCACCGAAAAGAGAAGGACAAAGACTGGGTCTTTGCTTGCTGATCAACGTTCTAAGCTGACGGCGGTGTAGGCGATCCGATCGTGCTGTGTGGATACGTATAGAGGAATCACATTTGAGATTCTCGTCTCTGTGGTTGATCGAATCTGATGGTAAAACATGCTTCAAAGGTAATATAAACTCTTAGATAGATTTGAATTAAATACATGCATGAGATCCGAGATTAGATAATTGATTTTCCGCTAAATTAGATTTAATCAATTCCCAACAACTAGCCCTAGACAAACTAATGTAGCCAGATAAAATCAGCGAAAGAGAGACTCTGATGCAAAGAAGACAATAAGGATACCTGCTTCAACATTCACTGGTATCCCGATTGGTGGAATGAAGGAAAAGGAAATACCAAGTAACATCCAAGCTTCACTACTAATGCAGTTTCACCTGGGTAGACCGATGCATATGATCAGGAAACACCATTGGATATGGGAGTTGTTCCTAGCAGATCAACTTCAGTCACTAGAGTGACTTAGCGGGTAGCTTGCTAACTCATATTACTAATTATGCTAATGGTTTTAAGAATGATTTGTGGATTCTTGATAGTGGTGCTTCATCACACATGCGTAGAAACCCTTTCTTGTTTACCTCATTGAAACCAACACTTCATCAAACACCCATATATCTACAAGATGATTCAGTAGTGTTAGTGGATGCAGTTGGTTCAGTGGAATTAATGTATCACTGTATTTGAATACCAACATGTGAAATATTCTAAATTCAACCTACTTTCCGCGAGTACAATGATAAAACAAAATGCCATTTATTTTAACTTCTTTTCTAATGTATGGCTCGTACAGGACCTCGAGACTGAATCAGTCGTAGGGGTTGCTGTTGAGGTCAATGGCTTGCACATAGTGGACAAAAGATCTTTTGATCTAACCGAAGTAGACATCTAATAAACCATAAAGTAGCATTTCCAGTTTCATCATCTGTCGAGCATATGTCTGCTATAGAGTTGCAGATTTTGCACAATAAGCTAGGCCATCCTTCGAGCAATGTACTTCATCATTTGCATTCGTCAGTTATAAATGAAAATTGTATAGTCTATCCTCTCGCAAGGAAAAATCGAATTCCTTTTCAGATTTCTTCAAAATCAACATCCAAACCTTTTGAAATGATTCACCTCGACTTGTGGGGTCCTTATAAGATCAAAGCAGTCAATGGTGCAAGTTATTTCCCAACTATTGTGGATGATTTTACCAGATCAACTTGGACTTTCTTACTTAAGAATAAAAATGTTGTTCATGATATCATCAAATCATTTCTAGCTACGGTCCTCACTCAATTTCATTCCATAGTGTCTGATAATGGTACTGAGTTTGTTAGCAGTGAATGTCAACTTTGGTTTTATGAGGAAAGGCATTTTGCTAGCATAGACACTTGCTCCAAGCAGCAAGGGATTTCATGTTTCAGTCCAGGTTACCTTCCAGATTTTGGAGAGATTCCATTTTAACAGCCACACATGTTATTAACAGGTTGCCTAAAATGGAAATCACCCTATGAAATGTTATTTTATAAGACTCTTGATATGTCCTTATTAAAAGGATTACTAACATTTTTTACACATAAAAATGTGTTCAGTCCTAGAGATTTTCCATGCATTTTTATAGGTTGCCCAGCTAATCAAAAGGCTTATAAAATTTTGTATTATTACTAGAGATGTCATTTTAAGGAATCAATATTTCCCTATCAAAATGATATTTCATCCTTTATTCCCAATTCAGTGTTCTCCATCTTCTGATAAAAGTGATCCTCTTTCTTCAATGCCTATCAATCATGATCATACACATCACAATACTCATTGGATCTGACTGCTCAAACTATGCAATTGGAGCTGACTGCTCTCAAGTCCAATGATCCATGAGAGTGTGTCCCTTTACCTGCTTGAAAGAGAGAAATGTTGGAAAATGATTATAAAACAAGTTGAATATCGTCAACTTTTGGACTTTGTTTTAGTTGGGATCGAACTGAATTACGGTCAGTGGGTGTCGTTTTTGGATTCTCTTCTGTGAGTACTATAAAATCGACTGTTTAAACTCTCAAAATGGATAAAGGGTGAATGAGATATGAATGCTCAAAGAGTCACTCTTGGAATGGAAACTTAGGCGGAAATACATTCGTACGTAATGAGTTTTCTATGTTTTTTAACTGTCCAAAACGCGTATGTATCGTATGGAAGTCTCTAAAAAACCTCAAACCGCGTAATAAAGATTCTTGGAATCACGTGTGAAATATATGAGATTTGATACGCGGTTAATCATGATAAGGAATATGAGATATTCTTATCTTTCCAGCATTTTGTTCGAATATTTGTAAATATTTGATGGTTAGAGAATATTTTCTCTGATTAGAGGAATCAGATTTTTCATCGTATCTTTCCATAGTGTCTCTTAGACAGCTATAAATAGAGCCTCTATGTCAGACAGAAAGCTCGCACCATTATTAAGTTCCTCCTTTCTTCTAAACTTAAGTCTTATCTTCTTTCTTTCTCTGCCTGTGATAGTCTTTCGGGTTTTGTGTGAATCTGAGGTAATTTTTACAGGTTAATTATTACCTTCGATAGTTTTATCCTAGGGAATGATGTCCACGACGGGACTCATTCGTTTCAAGGGCAGCGAGTTTACTCGTGATTCCATCAATATGTGATTGGTTGAAACTTGATTATTAATTGTATTTTAAACTTTCCAATAGTACGAATGAATAATGAATAAATTTTATTATTCTTACTTATGTTAAATAGTTCATGTAATTTCGTTATTTATTTTTCACATGTTTTTATCAATATACGGACAACATTCTATAATGTCTTGTGTTGCGTGTCTTCATTTTGCCGATGTCGAGTCTAGTACAGCCATATTGGTAGAAACAATTGGCTCCAAATCTTTATATTCAAAGATGTTTTGGTTTCTTCTTTTCCATGTGTTCCATAGTATGCATATAGATAGTGCTAAGCATTTTCATCTGGAGCAAATTGAACCCATTTCTAGAACTATATTTAAAATTTTATAGGTTTTAATGTTGAGAAGTAGAAACCTAAATTCGATGTTCTCCATACACTTTGTTTGCTAAAGTCGATGGTCTCCATACCTGTTGTTCCCTAAGGTTGATGCTGTCCACCCACTTAATCTTTTCATGGAACACTTAGAGGGAACTCAAAACATTGTATTCATGGAAAAATAGTGGCATATAAGGATATTTATATTAGAAATTGGTGGAATTTGTCAAAATTTATTGTAATAGAAAAAGACACTTATACAAAAAATAACATTTTTATTTTTCACACTTAAGCATGCGTACATACTACTCCCTCCCACCCAAATGTTTTTGTTTCTATTTTCGTATGTCCCAACTGAAGGTTTATATTTTGATTATTTCCTTATTTGTGTTTAAATTTGTGGCTAAAATTTGGTCAACTCATTCCAACCTTCCACTCTTCCTGCCACATCATCATACAAAAATGTCCATGCAAAAAAGTACTAGGAACATTTGGATTGGACGGAGGGATATTAGAGGGACTATGATAAATGAGATTTGAAAAGCCTTGAGAAATGAAATTCTCTAGACTCCCTCCGATCCATAAATTTTGGCACCCTTTCTTTATTGAGATTGTTAGAATAAGTAAACATGATGACTATATTAGGTGATTCTAGTAGATATTTTAGGGTTAGAGTTCTAGTATAGCTCAATCTCTAGTTGCATTATACTTTATATATTGTTGATTGTTTTATGAAATCTATTATCAAGAATTTATTCTTTCATGGTATTAGAGGAGATTCTGATCCAAATACATGAACCCTAATTTTTTTTCCTTCTATCGCCACCTTTTTCGCTTCTTTGGCCTCAGACCTCAACCCCTTTCCTCCTATCTTATTTTTCGACGTCATTCTCAGCTTCCCGACAACATTTAGTAAACTAGTCTCAACTTTCCAGGGCAATTACCATTGGCATATTTCTCAGGTCACTTTCCTGATCTCGACCAGTTGTCTTTTCCAGCGGCAACCTCAATTTCCCGGTGGCAACTCTTCTTCTCGACATCATCCACAGTTCTCCGGAGGGTACTTCTTGTTTCTCCGACCAAACTAATCCAGTACCTGCGCCATCCCCTTAAATGTCCTTGGCTTCGTCTCCGATAGATACCTCCTTCCCCGGTATCTTCCAGTAGCATCGATGGGAAAATCACTGGTATTCTTTTAAGCGCAATATAACACGTGCTTCATTTCAGCCAACGTCTCTCAACATGTGCGGGATTCCAGCAAGTACTTTCCACCAGCAGCGTGTGTCTACAAGCGCTTTAAACCCTTCAGCGCGTTATTTCACGCTTACATGAAGCCACTCGCATGCACTCCTCGTTTAGTCTTTTGCTGGATTTGTCATTTTGTGATGTGGCTCATTCCTATTGTTCATTTTTCGAAGACAGCATGACTCCAAGTGGATTGTAGACTCTAGCGCTACAAAACACATAGCATCACTCCTGTGCCATTCACTATGTGACACCCTATAATGACCCTGACTGTATCACTATTGGTATCTCTTCTCAAGTCCCTATTACTCATGTTGGTGATTCTCGGATTTATAAGTCTATATATCTTTATGGTGTGCTTATTGTGCCTGATATCACTATAAATTTTCTTTCAATTAGCGAATTAACTCTGGATTTATATTTTGTTATCTGCTTTAATGATCGCTCATTTATTATTCAGCATAAAATCAGTATGGAAACTTTGGGTCATAGTCATAGTGAAAATGGGGTTTATGTTTTCGACTATGGTGCATTTGCTTTATTGTTTACTGTGGAATCAAATAAGTTATGTCCATTTTTTGAAACCTAGCATGCTAGACTTGGTCATGTTCCACATTCCTTTATTCATGGTTTGCATACTTTGGATCCTTATCTGTCTCATCGATTTTGCCTAAACCTACCCTTTGTAATGCATGTGAAAAGGCTAAAGAGAAACGTTTATCGTTTCAACAATGATAAGCGTGTTGCCAAGGTACTTGACATATATAGTTCATTGTGATTTATGGGGGGTCCTCTCCGATTTTATCTGTTGATGGTTTTTCATACTATACTCTTTTCCTTAATGATCATTCTTGGCTCTCTTAGTTTTACCCACTACGTCGCATATCTGATTTTTGGGATGTTTATCGTCAATTTGAGGCTTTTGTGGAGTACCAGTTCTCTTCCACCATTAAGGTGTTTCAGAGTGATGGAGGAACCGGGTTCGTAAATGGTCACTTGTGTTCTCATTCTCAGACAAAAATAATTCATCATCAAATTTCTTGCCTATATACTCTTTAGCATAACGGTCAGGCTGAGCGTAAGAACCGCCACATTGTTGAGATGGGTTGTCTATGTTATACCACTCACATGTCCCTCTCTCCCATTGGCTTGACACCTTTTCTACGGCTACTTATACCATCAAACGGTTGCCCACTCCTGTTCTTGGCAGGATATCACCATTTGAAGTTGTTAATGGTTGGGTTCCCATAAACATCTATTTCCATATATTTGGTTGTCGGGTCTTCCCTTTTGTTCGCCGTTTACAAACTGCCCCCCTGCAGTATTTCGTGTGTATTTAATGGCTTCAACTCGCAGTATAAAGGTTTTCAGTGCCTTGCTCGATCCTTCTACCGGCAGAATTTACGTCACTCGATATGCTCATTTTGACGAGACATGTTTTCCCTTCGCCCCATTCATTCCTTCGGTGATCGGTTCGACTTATTCTAACATGGATGGGTTTTTTTAAATGTACTTCTTGAACATTTTTCATATCTAGGGGAGATAATGATGTTGATGTTCTATTCTATTCTATCCTTTCCTTTTTTTGATTTATTATCCCTTTTCGCTAACAACTTGCTTTTCTAGTCAACCCCAATAATGTCTTTTTACAAAAAGTTGATTTAAAAAAATTTAAAAATACCTCTTCCCATTTTTTTAAAAAATATTTGCACTCTTTTCATTTTTGTTTGGTGGTAAAATTAAGATTATTTTCATCCATTCAATTTAATTTTTACTCTCTCAATATATTCTTTTTCACTCATTTTACTTTTTGAAAAAAAAATTACTCCCTATGTCCTTGGGAAACTTGTAGAGAGAGAAAAATGTGGTTTTAATTTTAGTGATGTAAAATGATAAAAATGCCCCCATATTCTCCAATCAGATCTGCATCTTCTTCAACAACTCTGACCTACCTCTCTGCCTCTCAGTTCCACCTCCAACCCGCCCTCTCTACCGTCAACCAGATCTGCAATTTTTTCAATCAATTCAACTATGACCCGCCTCTCCACCTCTCAGGAAGTTTAACTTCGTCGCCTCAACCCCCCTTCCCGCCTCTTACCCGCCGGACTTCATCGCCTCGTGCAATAGCTTCCAACTCAATCCGCCAAGCTCTGTCGCATCAGCTCCTAGCATGTGAACGAACGAAGAAAATGGAGGAATTGGTGGGTGTTTAGGGTGGGGTGGGGTGGGGGAAGAAAAAATAAAAAGATGGCCGATGGAGGTTTTGAGTGGGGTGGGAGGGGGACAAAATAAAATATTGGGTGGCGAGGATTATGGGTGAGTGGTGGCGAAGATGAAGGAAGGGGCAAGGTGGGGTTTTCTAATGTAAGATTTTGATTGTTGAAGGGTAAACATATCTTTTAATAGGTTATAATTTTCTTAAATGGAAATTGTGCAGATTTGTTCGGGATGGACGAAAAAGAATAGTTTGCAGATTCAGTTGGTACGGATGAAGTATATCATTAATATGGTGCCAATATTTAAGGATAAGAGAAAGTACGGAGTATGTGTCTTGTTGGGACTACCAAGCTCACCACAACCAACACTAGTATGATATTGTCCGCATTGGGCCAACCCCGCACGGTTTTAATGGGTCCAACCCCCAAAGGCCTCATACTAATGTAGTGCGACTCTAACTTGTATAGTGAACTATCACTCTCTCAACTTCCAATGTGGGACTTAGGTTGAACACACCCAACAATCTCCTACTCAAACCAAGGACCACACAATGGTGTCCTTCTTCCTCACAAACTATCTTGCACCCACGCCACCTAACAACCATCTTGGTCAAGCTGACTTTCGACACAAGTTCACAATTGCCACCGTTGAGGGCACAATTGAGGGCCTCCACATTGGGCATACACGCAGTCCTCGTACCAAGCACAACCATAACTCTGATACCACTTGTTGAGAATACCAAACCCACCACAACCAACATTGGTATGATATTGTCGGCTTTGGGCCAAGCCTGCACAATTTTAATTGGTTCAACCCCAAAAGACCTAATTACTAATGTGGTGAGACTCTAACTTATATACTCTCCCTGTCCTAGTCGATTCTACACACTTTTCTTTTGGGTTGTCCCAGACAATTCTACAAACTTTCCTTTTAAGGAAATATTTAGCATGTAATAAGACATGATTACCCTTATATTGTTAAAAATTTATAAGATTAACCTCTCATATTTCTTCAACCCATATGAGGATAAATCTTAACCCAATCTTCTCCCTCCCTCTATTTGCGATTGTCGAATCCCTCACCGGAACCCTAAAGTCTCCCCTCTGATTCCCTCACCGGATTCCTTCGCCGAATTTCTTCAACCCCATCTGATTCCTTCGCCGGATTTCTTCAACCCTTATCTTATGTGTAGCCTCACTGTCACTATGGAGTAACTCAGACCCCACTCTGCCACCACGATTCGACCATCGAATTGGCCACCACACCACCCATCCCACCGCCTCTAAGCCACTGTGCCAGCTCAGCTTCACCACCCATGCCAGCCCCAGCCCCCGGCCCCGCCGTACCACCCATCCCAACCACCAGCCAAATCCTAGAAACCCCATAACATTCCCATCCCAGCCCATTACCCGTCCCCAAATCCCGCTCACACAAAATCACCGCGGTTCAGCCAGAACGTGAAGAACAGAGAAGAAGAAGGTGAAGGGATAAGAATAAAAATGTGAGGGTGGGAAGGAGAGAGACATAGGAGGGAATCATAGCATAAAGAAAGAGGCGGATGTAGGAGGCGTATCGAAAAGGGAGAGGCGGATGCGAGAGGTGCAGCGGATAGGGAGAGGCGGAGGCGGGGGATGGTGTGGTTGAGAGACGGAGGTGGGAGGGGTGTGGTTGAGAGGTGGAGGCGGCGGAGGTAGTCGAAGAGGCAGAGAGACTCAGATCTGAAGAAGAAAATTAGAGGTTGAAGGCAGGGACATTTTTATCTTTTCATATGTCTGAAATTTGTAGAGAAACTTTCCCCCTCTGCAGAATGCCCTGGGACAGAGGGAGTAATGACTATCACTCTCTCAAGTTTTAATGTGGGATTTGGGTTGACCACACCCAACATGTCTTTTGTTGGGTGCCATTCCTTGAGAGCATGTGCAGTGATAGTTTCTTAATTTTAAGAAACCGCTATAGAGATCAAAAAAATTCACAATGGTGGTCTCTAGAGCGGTTTCTTAATAAGAAACCACTCCATGGTCTCTCACTAAGAGACCACCTGAGAGACCACATGTGGCCCATCGTTGGTCCTTTTTTTGTATGCCCATGTTTTCTGTTAGTAGTACTTAGTTAGACTAAATCAATATTTCATTTTTCTATTTGTAATAATTGGTCAGACTAGATCAATATTTTAATTTTTACATTTTAATAATTAGTCTCTTATTATTTATTTTTATTTATATTTTATAAAAATAATTTATTGAAAAAACAAAATTAATTTTATTTTTTTACAATGAAGGACGATATATACAAGAACGAAAAAATGAATTATTTAATATTTTTTAAAAACCAAATTCAATTTTAAATATTATAATATATCATTAAATTTCACATTCAACTTTTTGGGTGACAAAATTATTTAACATAAATGTTAATTGTAAAATTAATTAGTATGATAGGGAAAATTAAGTGGGGTCCATGAATAATTAAGAGTGATTTCTTACCATTATGAAGAAAAAATAAATAATCTCTTAAGTAGTTTCTTAGGATAAATAGAATAGAATAAATAATAATTATTTAATTGATAAGAGACCACTGACGTTTTTGTTATGTTCTGTGGACCAGAGGCAGTAATTTGGCTTTTGCGCACATGGGCTGCTACGTTACTTGAGAAAATAGTACTACCTAGCTAGGACATTCGTCACGAGTCATGACTGAATTTGCTCTATTATTATTTTTATACATTTTTAATTAAAAATTTAATCATACATTTAAATAGATATATAAACGATAATATCATCGTATATAATATTATTAAATTTGTTATAACAATTAATTTTTTATTTATCCTTATTATATAAGTAAGTAAACATATTAACAGTTAAATATTTTTCTTAAACATGTTAAAAATAAAATGTAAATTCAGTTGGGACAGAGGAAATATATGCTTCTTTCAATTTCTAATTTTTTTTCACTCTCATTGTTTTGAAATGGTATTTTAATAATGATGTTCTTTCGTTTTTCAAATTAAAATTTCTTCAATTTTATTAATGTATAGTTGTTAAATTTTCAACTATTTTTTTTTGCTCATTCTATGCATAAATTTATGCGTAAAATTAAAGAATGACACTGTTAAAAATTGGAGGAAAGAATATTTATCATCAATAGAGTAATAGAGTAATATCAATCTCTCCCTCAGACCAGGGACGAAACTACAAGGGGGTTGGAGGGGACTCAAGCCCTGCCAAGACAAAAAATTTGGAAAATTCGGATAGTAAAAATATTTGTAAAGAATTATCGGTCCCCCTGATAAGAAAAAAAATTAAGAATAATTTTTATTGATAGATCAACACCTACTATACATGTATTCTGACTCCTCCCTGCCTCAGACCCTCTATACCGAGTTGTTGCTTTCACGGGTGAATAAATACTTCTTCTGTTTTTCTAATTGTGTCTTACTTACTATTTTTACACTATTCATTGATGATTTTACAATTTTAATATCTTAAATTATAAAAGTTATATATTTTAAAAGTATGTGTTAAGATGAATGTAGTAATATATCACATAATAATTTTAATATATATTTTTATAATTTTTTACAATTCAAATAATATCAATTTTATTGACGAATAGTGACACAATACATAATAAAAGGCACGGAGGGAGTAGACGAGTTTAGTCTTCCCCGTGAAAAAGACTCATACCTACAAATTTTGTACTGCGTCGTTTGCGTGCAAGATTAAGGTTTCCAATTAGCATTACTCCGCAAATGTCCAAATAATTAACTATTCATGTTATTATAAATTAATTCGAATTAGTTTAGTTGAAAATAATTTGGGGGTCAAATCTTCTACAGTAAAAACTTGGATCGAGGGTTCAAACAAGGTAAGTACTACTCCTCCGTCCCGGAGAAAATGACACACTTGCTTTTGGATCGGTTTTTTATGCAAGCTGATGTGGAAGTGTTGATGGGAAATAAAGG
>JAULKM010100492.1:0-10486 GCA_032355605.1 Rubia tinctorum
TTTCAAGCAGTTCACCTGATCTTTTCAATATGAATGGGCATGACCATTGCCTAGAACACATAAGTGATGACAAAAGGCGCAACATAACTTGGTTCTAAGTTTCTTGAATGTAAAGAAAATAATGAGGAGAAATACTAAATATTTTGTCATTTTGATGCAGCCCAGTACAGTTCTTAACTAGAGGAGCGGGATCCAAGGCTTGAAGGAGTGATGTTAAGAATCAAAACATGACACATTTTCTGTATAGTATGATAGGGTACATATGAGCATTTCTAAGAACCATAGATGTGTGAATTAGCCTTGTGATTTGATGTGTATATTCCACATGATCTAATTGCTAGTTTAAGCTAAAGTAATGTTTAGTCGCATAGATACTTATATTTGGGATAGTTTGTTTAGTCCCATTGATTATTAATTTTGCATCATACATTTAGTGGAAATATTTTTTGATGTTTCTAGATATGGCCATATATATGTTGTTAGATTGTTTTACTGTTTGCAGTGAAGTATTAGAGCAGTTGCGGTAAGCACCCTATTCTACTGTTTTTGGTCCCAAATCAAAGAAATAGACCAGTTGCGGTCAATGTCGAATTCCAAATCTATTTTTACCAAATGGAACTAATATAAAAGCTGTGGTTAGCTGCAGTCAGTGCCCAATTGCAATTCCAAATCAATAACCGGTGACAATTTTAACACCGGTTTTCTCAAAACTAGTGCAAATAAAAAACTGATGTCATATAAAACTGGTGCAAATTTAACATTGGTTTTTTAGATCGGTGCTAATATATGAAAATCGGTTCCGATATTGCAATAGTTTTACAAAACCGGTGCTACCCAAAAAATTGGTGCTAAATTTAGCACCAATTTTTTTGGACTGGTACTAACATGAAAATTGGTGCCATTTTTTCACCGATTTTATAAAAATGGTGCTAACTCAAAAACTTGTGCTAAATCTAGCACCGGCTTCTCAAAAACCGATGAAAACTTTTCACAGGCTACCTAGGCACTGGTTTTTTGGACCCCAAAAATCGGTCCTAGAACTTCTAAAAAACCAGTGCTAGAGGGTCAGTCTTGTAGCAGTGTAAAATCCTAGTGCACGCTAGCGGTGCAATAAAGACACTCAAGGGAAATATGATTGATGTGGTTTGGACTCGTTGAATGATACATACTACCTCGTCGACATCGAATGTTGGTTTATTTCTGCTCGAAGAATCTACTGGATCGGATCCAGGGTAAAAGCCCAAATGAAAAAGTCAGTATCATGAGTATTATATGATCTTGGTTCCCTTGTTGTCACTTACCTGAATTCTTTTGTCCCCTTGCTATTTATGGGTCCATTCTTCCTATAATCTTTTATGGCACTCACGCACATAGGGCGTGTTCTTGTAGGCCAACGTGGTGGCTATAGTGGACCACTATCCTTAGATCATGGTTATTATGATAATCGTATGTGGTCGTGGTCTTGTGCATGTTTTGCACGTTGTTGGTTTAGGGCAGTCGTGCGAGGTTCTGCCATTGGTTTGTCAGTGTGAGCACCTCACATGCACTTTTCTTAGTTTGGTGGGTTTCATGTGTACCTTTCCTATACCATAAACCCCCCTAGTTGTGGAGGGAAAATGTAGTAACTTTGAGTGAATAATTCATTTGGCTTGTGTATGTTGACTATTCTGAGGTCTTTCACATGTAAGTGCATCTACCTAGATGGTTGAGTTAGAATTTGCATGGGGGCTGTAATAATTACGTGGGGGATCTAATCCATGAGTTTGGCATTATCAAGGCATCATCCATCAGATGGCATTTCATTTCTGTGCAGCCCTTGCGTATGGTAACAATTGCATCGATTGGGTGTATTTGTAATTTCATTTATGGCGGTGCCAATTTATAAGTGGGTTGAGGCGTCGAGTGTGGATTGTCTATGATTTCATTTGTGCAAGAAATATTGGCTTTGGAATTCGAGGCTTTTTTGCTTCTCAAATCTGGTGGCGCCTCCTTGTTTTGTATTTTCTTCCCAGATCTAAGGTATCTGCAACGTCTTTCTCTGGTTGATGTCGGCAATGCATTTATCATCTTCTCTTTAGCTCCTAGGATTTTTATCCCCCTATTATTTTTTGAAATGGTTCTTCCTAGAATTGCATTTTCTGGGCTTGATACTGTGCATCGAGGTAAGATATGGCCCAAGGTTGAACGTGAAACTTTAGTTAGTCCAGCGCCTGCAGCTTAATCAAAGGTTGTACCTGCATTGACTGATAAGTTGTTCGCCACCGGGCCATTGATACAAAGCTTAGGCAGTGGCCATAAGTCGGAGTTGACATTAACAAGTATCGATGGTCTTCATGCCAATCCTAAAGCAGCAAATTGTTGGGTGTGATGATGGTATGTATTAATAATTTATTTTTTGGGAGATTCTATAGATCTACATATTTTTATGTTTTTATGATTCTTATGTTGGATTGTTCTTCATAATCTTATTAATTGCACGATTGTGACACTAAAATTGGTACACACCATAGTCTACTTTAATGTTAGCATACTTATTGATATTCCCTGGGGAGGGAAACCTAGATTTATGCTGGTAACGATAGTCCGGGACAGTACGAGCATGTGCATGTGGGTCCTCGAGACAACGTTTTGATCGACCGTACACTAGTCTTAGCAGGAAATTAGCCCGAAGGATTACAGATATGGATAACATTAGTAGAAAACTAGGGTTAGCGTTTCAGAACCTTAGAGTCATCGATAAGGTGCCTATCCCTTTGCCTCTATAGGCCTAGGGAAAAGCATTTGTAGTGGAGTTCCTAGGACGTAATCGTAAGAAGGAGATTCTGATCTGCCTAGCAGGCAGGGCCGTTGATGCACTCCCCTAATTATGGAGGTGGTGCCAACAGAAGATTACAAGAGCACCCTATGTGGCAAGTATGGGGAAATGTTGACCATCGACCAGACTACATGTCATAAGCTCTAGGATAGGTTTGTATATCTTAAATTTGATTGAATCAAGGATAAAAAATTAATACCCATCATATTATGATAATATTCCCCAAGTGCTAGCGATAAATAGTTTTACTCTCTTGTCCTTTTGCATGCTTGTAGTTGTTAGATAAAACCTGCCAAAAACCTATTTTGCAACATTAGATATTTCAGACACGTGAACAAATTGCCGAATTGATTGCTGCTATGTGTAGCAAACATTTTGATTCCTAGCATCTCTGTGGATGACCTTAGTATTGCCAATATCTACCCCATAGGTAGTATAGTAGTAGGAACAGGAGCAACATTACAAATATTTATCTTTGATCCTTAAGCGTTCTCTCCTCAAGTTAGTAGACTCTCTACCATGAAAAGGTTGTTCTATTAGTAACCCCGAAGAGAGGCACATCATCTTCATTTTTCTAAGGAAGAAGTGCAGCGGGAACGGGATGAGAATTCATGACTCAAGAATTCTCCTAGGTATGCGAATAATTTAGTTCGCCAAGTCTTGAAGACTCAGGATTTCCTTAAATTATTTTACAAAGTTTTGAGAGAAACTTGTGAGCTTGGGAGGCATGTTGGGTATATGCGAGCGTGATCTTGAAATCCTAGGTGTGTGCACAGTTAGCTTCTTGCGTCGGAGATAGAGCAAATTCTTAGCCTAGCTTAGAGGAACTTATTAACTATGCAGGATCCTAGTTTGCTTTGTGTGCCTGTTTCTATAGTGGTCAACTAGGAGGTTTCTTCGCCTGATGATCATATGCATGGCTAAGTAATATGCTTAGCTAGGACTAGTGCAATGATTGTACTTGTTTTTTCCTAGGTATACGTAGATTAACCATTTGTAGCTTGTCCTTTGGTGGTGTATCTCCGTATATGATTTTCTATTTTTTTGCCCTATCGTAAGTGTTGGTTATGACTTGAGGAAGTAGTTCTGTTCACATTATTAGAAGGGGTATTCCTTCTAAACCTCCATATATATATTTGACCTTTTGAAGTGTATTCAGATCACTAGCTCCATGATGGCTGGGTTCGAGGCGATGTGGATTAAGTCATCCAATGTGGGACGACCCTTTCCTAAGCAGCCGGTTTCTAAGGATGGGGAATGTGCTATTGGTTTCGGGGAAATTGGTTTCTCTAGGTCTAGCTGGATAATTTTCTGCCACATGGGGTTGCCGAGTTTGTGAGGATTATCCAAAATTGTCTTAATGACCTCAGAATGTACCGAGGTTTATGGGGTCTCTTTCTCTAGGGCCCCATCATAAAGAGTGGATGACTAGGGTGGGTATATCATGCATTTCTCCGGTGTTTGAACTTAGCATCCCCTTGGGACAAGAAGAATGATGTATATCATCCGCGTATCAATAAGCTGGAGGATGACTTTCAAGAGCTAGGTTTTTTTTGTGTTCATCAGCGAGACAAGTTGGTAAGGATGCTTCAATAGGATGGGGACTGGGTGAGATTTTTTATGTCCACTGTTGACGAATTGTAACATAAAATTAGAATCTTGGATAAAACTATGTCCTATATGGATAAAAATAAAAGTAGAACACCAACGCTGCAGGTGGTTTTCTTCCTACGTGATTTTTGTGATTTTTCTTCGCTTGTCGAGGAAATATAGGTTTGCTCTCATGTCTTCCTAATTGTTGTCGTTATTGTAATTAATAGTTCTTAGGCTGGGGATGGCTACTTCCGTGGGGATAACTTCTTCAAGACCGTATACCAGGCTGAAAGGTGTTTCTGACGTTGGTGTTCTAGGGGTGGTTATGTATGCCCATAGGACAATTGGTAGACCTTCAACCCATCATGCTTACTTTCCTTTTGGCCGTTTCATGATTCCTTAGACTATGGTCCTATTTGTGACATCTACTGGTGGGAGGTCGTTGTCGTATCTCTCAAAGTTATAATTTATAAGCTCTGAAGTGCTTCTTAAATACAATGAAGTAGATAGTGACGAATCGGGGTCATTCACGAAGAAGAGGGATTTTCCTAAGGATTCATGCATATAAGGTGGATATAAACATAGCTATGGACATATATAGATTTATAAAAGCAATTAAAGGGGGGGGGGAGTTGTTGGTTTTTTTTAATTTATGAAATTAAAACACAAAGATGCTATCATAAATAAGAGATTAAGCTAATCATGTAACAAACTACAAAGATTGATTTAAACACAAATTACGGAACCTTGGGATCAATTGATTTCCACTTCCAAGCCTCTTATCTATCCTTGAATCCATGACCTATTTACTACTTTGAAAACTTATTGTGCAGATAAATCTTTCGTTGTCATTTGGTGGTAGTTTACAAGAGTGAATTCAACATCCCTCTTAAACCTCACTAATGACTCCTTCAGTCGAGAAACACCTGAAGTTATCCCATTAATGTACTTATGTATGAAGAATCAACAAGCTCGGTAAAACTTATAAACACTAAACCAAATATCTAAGCATTGAACCAATTTATGCATTTACTAAGATTAGCCAAGAATCTTTAGCATTCAGTGACTTCTCCTACTTGCTACCTTATAATAAACATGACAAAGGACTTAACATCATCATATTTATCTACAAGTTATAACATCATAAACCAAGTTAGAAGCCCTAACTCATGCTCCTGGATTCTATGTCCAAAGAGGAGAAATTAGCTACTTTCATCAACTTCTAACAAGTATCATACAAGAATTTCATATCATCAAACTTCAAATCGCATAAATGATGCCAACAACCGACAATTTATCTTCATAAATGCAAATAGACAAAGCATTAAATAGATAGAAATGATTCTCAAGACATGGGCAAGGAAGCCTCAATCAATTGCTCCCAAGACTAAGGATTTAGCTAATACACTTACTACAAAGGCCAAGCATAGTCATACATAATAAAGATGGAAAAAATGAAGAGAAAATGAAGAACTATGGTTTTGGGAAGAGTATTTTAGGCCAAGAGAAGAGAGTCTTCAATGTGGATAATGAGTATTTTTAGCCAAGAAAAGTAAGAACTAGGGTTTTGGGAAGAGTATTTTCGAAGAGAAGAGAGTCTTCAATGAGGATAAGTTAGAGGCTATTTATAGTCCAATTTAGTCAAGAAAAAGTCAAGAAAGGTAGCAGAGGCGTGCGGGTAGCCCGTGCACTGAAATGCCAGATTGGGCACGACCGACATTAACTGGTGCGCGAGGTGTGCATCTGAGCGTGTCGGCTGCACGTTTGGGTCAAAGGGCTTATTTTGCCCCTTGTTTTGGACGCCCGTTGCTCATTTTTTCTTAAATTTCTTGGCATTGCTACAGGTGAACCGCTGATTGATTTGGGAGTTCTTATAGTAAATTTTATGGCACTCAAGAAGGCTAATCCAACTGTACCACCCTAGGAGGCTAGTTCTAACTACCACAAAACCTCCCCTTTAGCACCTGTTTTTGAAAACCGGTGCCTGAAATTAATTTGCACCAATTTTTTCAAATGTAGCACCAGTTTTTAAAAAACCGATGTTAAATTGCCACCGCTACACTTGGAAAACAGGTGTTAAAGTGTCACCAGTATATAAGAAACCAATGCTTAAAAACCGGTGCCGAATGATGTGACGTCCAATGCATGTATTTTTCGAAGCATTTAACATCTCTTTTGTTATATTTTTTGTTGAAGGATTTATAGATTTAGGTAGGTTTACATCATAAGGGGTTTAGATAACTATTTTCGGTTTTCATATCTAAATACTTCATTTTGTAACCTAGTTTGAGCCTAATGGATTTTTGGTCCTTACGCGCATCTAGATTCCTTTTTGTGAGCTTAATTTGTAGATTTCTCTTAAGCACTTTGGAGTATTTTATTGAAGGTCATTTGCGAGGATGGTAGAAGATTGAAGGCCACGAGTCAAAACGTGGTAAAAGATAAAAGGGTTGGAGAAGGAAGACAAAGAAGCGGATGAATTGTGATCCGGAAGTTTCCAAGAATAACCAACCTCTGTGGGTGATACCATTGGATTTTTTTTTCTTGAGCACTATAAAACTGGCTACAAGAACTCTCAAAACGGATCAACGGTTCACCCGTATCGACGGAAGTTAGATGAGAAGACCAATTATTCCGAAAATTGGTAGAAGATGGGCAGAACACTTGACACTGGCCGTATCATTTTGACACTGACCGTGGCCACTAACCGTGTCAAAATGACACTGACCATGTCAAGTGTCCCAGCAGCCAACTTTATTTCCTTTCTCTTTTAATTCTTAGACTATAAATACCCCCCTTCTTCCCCATTTGTGTAAGCCCGACTTGG
This sequence comes from Rubia tinctorum, assembly GCA_032355605.1. Taxonomy (NCBI): domain Eukaryota; kingdom Viridiplantae; phylum Streptophyta; class Magnoliopsida; order Gentianales; family Rubiaceae; genus Rubia; species Rubia tinctorum. Next base: position 7,236 of record JAULKM010100492.1, read on the forward strand.
GCACTCAAAACCCTTGTTTTTCTTCATCTTTTTATTAGTTTTTGTACTTTTTCCATGTATTCTTGTAGATTTTTTATGGGTTTTCATTGTCTAGCCTAGATTTCTTCTTGGGAGCAGTGGGTAAGCGTTTCTAGCATGATATTGTGATGATATTGTGTGACTTGGTTTATCTTATTTTATTCTTTGATTATCAACTATGTTTTATGCTTTGTTGTGTGATTAATGCATGATTTAGACTAGGATGATCAACTACTTTAAGATTATGAATTGATTATTTGCTGGGGTTTTGGTCAAACCCGGGAGACTTTGTATTTTTAACGATGTGATTATCGTTGGTTAATGTTAGGTTATAATTTGGCGCGACAATAAATTATGATTATTGATTGATGAAATTTCTTATATTTAAGAGGAATTTTAATGGGTTTGCCTAATTATCGAAGTAGTACACTAATGACGCCTAGCATGAAGGCCGGTCCTCGTAGTCGTCATTAGGGAACATAATTGTGCTATCCCAATGTTTCTCGCTTGTATGACATTGTGGTAGTTGTGTTGGGTCTCCATGTTTATTGTTATTCTTGGGGAAGTCTATGACGCCGATCATCTAGAATGACATGACGGTAAGTGTTATTGTGTGGCACCGATTGCCCACTCTAACTATAACCGAGGAGAGGTGAGAAATGTCTTCACTCGAAATGTGTTGACAAGTTCTCCATAACATGTAGTTAATGCATAAAAATTGGATGATTAGTCGATGATCAAAGGATGCCTAGAAATGTAAACCAATAGCGCCCAATATTCGTTATCATCTTAATTACATCTTTCGTGCTAGAGTGATCGTAGTTATATTGTTTTCTCTAATTGTTGGTTCATTTAGTTATTTAAAGTAGTCGTAGTATTTTCCAAAACCAAAACCCCCCTTTGGTTACCGCACACATAGAGTGACTTCTTTGTGTGCTTTTTAACTACGTTTAATGCTCAATAAAACCTCATTTTCCTTGTGGACGACCCCGACTTGCTACTAACTACTTTCTAGCAGTTAGCAGCAATTAGGGCCTATAAATATTATCTTTGAGAGGCATGATGATAGCCTCCAAAATTTTAGCGCCGCTCCCGGGGAAAAGGTGTATTTTTTTAGTGTTAGTGTAGTTCATTGTGTTTTGTGTTTCTCTTTGTGTGTTCTTGTTTGTTCATAGTTTGTGCTTGTTTTTTTTTTGTTGTTTTTTTGGAAGGACGTATTGCCTTTGTTCTTAGTTTATGGTACATGTTTATTCTAAGAACCGAGAAGCTTTGCACTATGACCTCAAATTCTCTGTGCTTCTTTGTTTTTATTTTCTTTTATTTGAAGTATGTATTGCTTGAGTTCTTGGTGTACTTCTACCGAGAATTCTTGCACTACTATTCTGAATTTTTGATTTTTTTTATAATAATGGAATAGCTCACCTTGACGGAACTCATGATGAGAAGAGAGACTCAACAAACAAGTTTTTGTAGGATTTGTCATTCTGACCATCCTACCGAGTCTTGGTATTGGTTGAGAAAGGAGCACTGCGAGGTGAATAGAACTCTTTATTTTAGAAACCAAGGGTATCATGAGGAAAGCTATGAAGAGGTTGGAGTTGTTGGTTTCCAAGGTCAAGGATCTCAAGAATGGTATCCATATTATGATTCTTACAATCCATAGTAGAGTGGTAATCTGGATTCATGGTATGAGAATGCACCAAAAAACCAACACTATGAGCGATATGATTGGCATCATCACCTTATGCCACGCCACAACAACCCTACCCAAGGGATGAGGGGTCATCTAACCCTCGAGAAAGAAAACCAAGGCCGGGGAATGAGGAGCTCTTGCATGCTATAAAAATATGGTCACTAACTTGGAAGACCAAACCATATCTAGAATCACGAACATGGAGGAACATTCTTATGCGAGATTCGAAAGTTTGGAAATCCAAGTTAATCAAATAGCATCTTCTGTGGCCCGGTTGGAGGCTAGAGATTTAGAAAAGCTTCCATCACAATCGGAGGTGAGCCCGGAGCCAAGGGAAAATCCTTTGACCTTGATGGGCCAGGTGGGGAAGGAAGTTGAATATGAGGTCCAAGGGGATGGGGAGTTGGTTGCTGAAGACAAAGAAGTTGAGCAAGGGGTGATTGTCTTATATTCATTATTCTTGCCATCATCACCCCCACCTCCACCAATTAAACAAACTCCACCATTTTTGGAATTTTTGGAAGAGACAATGGGGGAGCCAAATGATTATGCCAAGTTTCCAAACCACCCATCTCCTTTAAAACCAACTCCACCTCCACAAAATCTTCCTCTTGGAAGATTTCTGTCCCCACCTCTCTACTTTTGGATACTCAGGGTGAAGGGGTTCAAACTTTCACCATATGGATAACATTAGGGTCGTGCCGACGACCTTAAATCTATGAAGCTTCACGGGAGGCAACCCTAGTTTTAAATTGTTTTAGTAGATTTTTTTATTTTGAAAAAGAAATAAAAAAATTCCCTCATCCTTTCCCTAAAAACCTTACCAAAAATCACAAAATACCACCATAAAAAACCACCACCAAAACCACCATCTAGGAGTACTATTAGTTGTTCCTTTTTTTGGGTGTTGATCGAGACTTGCATAGTTATGGATTTGTAGTCGATGGGTCAAGGTTTCATATCGGATGGAGTTCGAGAACATAGAGGAGATAACAGTCATTAAGGAGTGAGAATTGCTACCACCAGGAAGAACCTTTAAGGTCCTAGTTGTGAGTTGTTATTTTTTCTTTCTCCCTTATTTATTTATCTTGTCCTTTTATCACATTGAGGACAATATGTGTTTCAAGTGTGGGGGAGAGAAACATGTCTCATTGTATTATATTATAGTGTGTATATGCTCTACTTTGATTTTGTTTTTTTTTGGAAAAAAAATCCCGCTAAGTTGAAAACCGAAGAGGGCAACTTAGATAAAATTGCGGGGCCCGATAGGTTGAAAACCTTAAAGGGAAACCTATGCAAAAATGAGAGGCCAAATGGTGTGGGAAAAGGTGAGGGTGAGCATTGAAAAAGGAAAACAAATGTGTGAAATTAGGATGAAAACCTGAGAGGGTTCTTAGGCAAAACAAGAGAAAATGAGAGTCTATGCTTCTCTTAGTTTGTCTATTTGGTAGCTTCTTTCGTAGAGTAAGCTAGTTTTATACTTGTATTTTGTACCTCACCTTTGATTGGTATGATGGTTGTTTACATTATCTTAGGCTTT
>JAULKM010100493.1:0-10485 GCA_032355605.1 Rubia tinctorum
ATGGAATTTGATAATATCAAAAAGATAAATCAAAATGGAAAATGTATCAAATTTAAAAATAAGTATTGTAAAAAAAATAAGTATTATGAAAAAATGTGCATTCTCATAAATAGGGTAATATAATTAGTCATCAATTGAAAGTATTGAAATATTTAAAAAGTATTGAAAATTTTGGACGAAAAGGCTTGCATTGAAATTGGGGAGGAACTTACAAAAATTACATTTTGAATTAATTTTTAAAGCTGAAGTGGAAATTTGTGTGAGTGACACGTGGCGAAAATCAGTGAAGGATATGTGACAAAAAATGGACTCTTTTAATATATACTATTCGACACAAATCAGACAATTAAAGCGTTAAACCACTATGGTGTTGAACATACTACGCTCCCACCTTATATTGTCAATACTTTTATTAATTTTTTACACAATTTTACCTTTTGTCAAACATGTTTTTTCTAGACGCACCCCCACTTTGTATATTATATATTCAACATACGGTTTTACCTTTGTGTCAAACATATTTTTTTCTAGACGCACCCCCACTTTGTATATTATATATTCAACACAAAACACAACGGATATATTATTATTTTTTAAAAAGTATTTTCATTATTTTTTAAATTTATATCTTCTTGACAATTTTACCTTCATGTCGAACATACTATAAGTCTTTTTCTGGACGCACTCCTACATTACTTGTGTCAATTTCATCATTATTTTTTGTTGTATCTTCTTCCCAGTTTTACCTTTGGAAATACTACGTGCCTTTTTCTGGTTGAACATAGTACTGTGTCTTTTTTGCGCACTTCCACTTTATATTTTTTAATTTATTTTTTTAGAAAAGGTTATTCACTTTCATCCATTGCTTCGGAGAGAAATACATATTACACCTGATCGAGCTAGATTGTGTGAATATGTGACTACTAGTCTATCTACCTTAACTATTGATAAACTATAAAACATCATCCCAACAATAAGAATTTCCTTTACTAGTTGACTAACATCTGGCGGGACTTCTGAGTAGTCGGTGATGTGTCATAGAGCATTATCACAATCCATTTTTATCAGCACACACAAATTCCATTTAAAGCTCGCTTGCTTCATGGCATGTAGATGGTTGTTAGTTTTTCCTGCTCCAGAGAGGCTACGTGTATCTTTGTCATTCCCCTCCAACCTTCTTGCGTTGATGATCTAGAGCACCAAGCCGCCACTCCATCTCCCATATTGTTGTAGAACACCGTATCTATGGTTATTATGGTGGGGTCCGGAAAGACGTGATCTACACACCTATATTTTTTCAACCACATGACATTGATCTCGCCCACCCTCCTTCTCCTTGAATGGTTCCTCACTTGTGTCATGTTGATGTTCTTTGTGTTGTAGGTCCACATCTGGGTCTAGGTTGTTTAGTTGTAGACTGGTGTCTCTTATCCTTGCTCTTCTGGTAAACGCTGCAACTTCAGCCATTGCATGATCGAACGGTGGTTGTGTTTGGTCCATTGTGGTTTTGTTCCTTACACACAATATGACCCAGATTATGGAACAAGCTAGTTCTTTGTCTTCCTTTTCCGGGGCTATGTTGAACCATTATAAAGCCATTCTTTGAGTGAGGTTGGGTTGCCTGAATTGAAATCTAGTCCCAGCCAGCTATGCCTCCATACCCTTTTAGATATGTCGCATTCAAATATCATGTGCTCTACTGTTTCCTCCGTCGTGGAGCACATTTGGAATTTTGTAGAGATATTCATTCCTCTTTTCCCGAGATTTTAGCTTGTTGGGCATATCCCTTGGATCATTCTCCAGATAAGAAATTTAACTTGCTTTGGAATGTTAATATTCCAAAGTCACTTCCACATCTTCGATTCTTCCATATAAACTGGTTGTATCATTGAAGACAAGGCTCTTATTATTTTCTTGGCCTCCCATGTTGTGTGGTACCCCGATTTAACTGTATATTTCCCCAACGCCTCTTTATCCCATGCTAAATAATCCACATTCCCAAAGCTAAGGGTTGGTATATGGATTTTTTGTATTTCCTTGATCGTGTTGGTTGGAAAAATTGCTCTTAGTAGTGGCATTCTACAGCTATTTTATGCATCAATTAGGTCAGAGACTTTGAAACCCAGGGATGGAAGAATGCTTGTTTCAAACCGTATTGGGTTCGTTTCTTTCGGTATCCAATTCTATTTAACATTCACTTTTTCCACTGTCACGATCTTCCACTTTAGAAGTGGTCTGATTAACTCTAATCCCCCAAAGGATTCCTTTCCATACCCATGAATCTCCCTGCTTTTGTCTTCTTTAAGAGACCTTGCTTTCTGCAATACTTTGCCAGAAAGAATTTCGAGAAGAATGATTCTTTATTGGTCAGTAGTGTCCATGCCTGCTTCCCTAGCATTGCTTGATTCATTTTAGCAGTAGATTGCATCCCTTGTCAACCAAGCCATTTTGATACACATATTTTTTTATCATGACTTCCAATGGATCTCTCTTCCTTCCAGGTCTCCTGCCCAGATAAAACTTGCCATATGTTTGTCAATCTCCTTAGCGACTATTTTCGGTGCCCTAAACGTCCCAATAGTGTATTGTGAAAGAGAGCAGAGTACATGTTTGCACAGTGTAATCCTGCCCATCATCGACATGCTGTTGTTTTTTATATTATCTTCCTCTGTAAGCCTTTAAACAATTTGACCTTATAACCCTTAAAATTGATGTCATGGCCTAGATACTTCCCGTGTAGGAGGTCTGGCTTGATATTGAATATCAATTTGATCAGGTTTGTTGTAAAATCACTTGCATTTGTTCTAATAAGAAATGAAGATTTATCAAAGTTTAAGCGTTGGCTGAATATGCTGCAAGCATATTTAGCATTGACGCAAGTTTTCTAGTTCCCCTCTCTGTAACTTCAAAGAACAGGATGCAGCCATCCACAAACATTAGATTTGAAACACGTGAGACCCCTATACCACATTGGATTCCTCTGCATACTTGTTGGAATGGAAATGAACTAATCATAGATGATAGTGCTTCCTAGCATATAATAAATAGAAAGGGGGATAGTGGGCATCCTTGGCGCAAGCCTTGTATGGGTTTGAAAGGTTGAGAGAGCTATTGATTTAATTGAGTATGTAACCATCGTTACACACTACATTATCCAATTTATCCACTTTATTGGGAATCTCATCCACCCCATGACCTTCCTAAGAAATTCCCAGTATACACAATCATATGTTTTACTCATATCGATCTTGAGGGCTGCAGTTGCTATTTTCCCCATTTTCTGCTTCCTTACTTTTTCTATCAACTCTTTCGTTATTAATTAGTTCTCAACTATTGATCTCCCTTGAACAAATGAGGCTTGGTTCCTCGATATAAGATACCCCATAATTTGTTTTAATCTATTTGCTAGGACCTTAGCAATAACTTTATATGTAACATTGCACTAGCTAATTGGTCTTAAATTAGTGGGTTTTTTAGGTACCTTTGTTTTTGGGACAAGAGTGATGTTGGTTGCGTTCCATTCGCTGAGCATTGTTCCTATTGTGAAAGTCTCCTGGACAACTTTTGTAAGGTTCGCTCCGACTTCGTTCCAGTAGTGTTGGTAAAACATTGCTGGTATGCTGTCTGTCCCTGGTGCTTTCCATTTTCCCATCTAGAAGACTGTCTTTTTTATCTTTTGAACAGTCACCTCAGATGATAGTTTCCTTTGTTGTTCGGAGCTAACTGTAGATTTGATGAGTTTCAGTACATCATCAATGGTTGTGTCCCCAAACGCATCTTGTGGCATAACCGACTTTTTTACAAAGACCGTGCTTACGTGTTCTACCAACATCTTCCGCAGTTGGTCCGGTTGAATACCCACATCCCTTAATTATTCTTCATTTGCGTTATTTGGTTCCTTTCTTGTCTCTTCTTTGCCCATTTGTAGAAGAAACTTGTGTTCTTATTGCCTTCTGCGTCCCACTTTACCTTTGCCCTCTGTTTCCAAAAATTATTTTTTTATTCATGAGGTCGTCCAATTCGTTTGATCTAACACTAGCCGCTTCAAACTCGTTACGCATTTGCAATCTACTGATTTCTTCCTCCTCTCTGAATCATTTTCTCTAAATAGCCAAGATTTTCATTGCTCCAGTTACTCAGTCTCTGCATTGTGGCTTCTAACTTTCCAAGTGTCTCGAATGATCTCCTTCACCTCTTCCCTGCGTATCCAGAATGCTTCAAACTTTTGTCTCTCTTGACTCCTTATGTTGGTATTGTAGAAGTGCGTGTCTAGTATAAGTGGCCTATGATCTGACCTTATTATTAGTAGATTCCTCAGCAAGTATTATGGGAACAGATTAAACCATGCCTGGTTTTCAAAGCTTCTGTCCAATCTTTCCACGATTAGTTGGTCACTTTTTCGCCCATTTGACCATGTGAACCACTGGCCATGGATGTGTAGTTCGTGAAGGTCATCCCTCCTTAAAACTTATGTTAGTACAACCATTTGTTGTTAAGTTACAAGGTTACTTTTCTCTTATCTTCATTTCCCATGACTCGGTTGTAATCTCAGATAACTAGGAGTGGTGGTGAGCAGTTCAGTAGCTCAATTTAGTTCATCCCGTACTTGATCCCTATTTCTTCTATCGGGATGTCCATACAGCGAAACCAGCTTCCATTCCTCCCCTGATAAGGAAGTAATATTACAAAATACAAAAATTTGGGAGCTTTTTGCTACCCCTAGGTGGATCTCCAGTGTCCATAACACAGAGAGCCCACCCCTAGTGCCACTAGCTTCTACAATTGTCTAACTAGTAAAATACGACTTATCTAGCCACTTACTAATCTTACTGCTATTATACTTAGTCTCCATAAGAAACACAATATTGGTTTTATAATGTTAGATGAGGTTGTTTAGTGTGATTTCTGTCAGAGGCTGCGTCTGCCCTCTGCAGTTCCAGCAGAGTAGATTCATGTACCTCTTGGTGGTTGTTCTGGACCAACCACCAAAGTACCACATAAATTTCCTTCGCATGCTTTCATCACCACTGAGACCACTTCCTCATAAGTGTGGGATCCAACACTAAACATATTTCCTTGTTCAATCCCTGCCTCCTATTCAAACTCTGGGAATTCATCAATTTTTCAGGATGAGTTGTTCTTCATCTGCTACATTGTACTTGGATCTCTTGTGAAATGCAATGCCTCTCACCTCTGTCTTCAGATTTCTTTTCCTCTTGTCACCCAGCTTCCCTGCTATGGAATGAATTTTTCCATTGCCCAGTTTAATGCATCTATTTCATTGGCCGTGAATTTACCTCCACTAGCATCCTCCTATGGTTCTCCTCCTCCTGCGGCTTTCTCCCTTGGCCCAATTGGAATCATCTTTGGAAAAAAAGAAATGTTGAGCCCATTTTTCGTAGCATGTTCCTCTCAATCATTTCTATGGTTGCAATAGTTAATTTTGATGGTGCTAGTCTTGCTCTGGTACCCCATCTTGACCCTCCATTGTACACTGGCAATTTGCTTGTACTTGTATGCCCAATATGTTCACACATTTTTGAACCCATAACTGATTGTTGGGTTTTTGTGATTGTTCTTATCTTTAAGATAGGATCTATCTCGAGAACATATGGACTGGATCCAACCCTTAACCTTTTTTCGTGTTGGGCTTGTTCTTTCTGTGAGCCTTTTACTTCTTTCTCCTCATCTTCCGGCAGCGTATAGTAGAAATCCTCCAAACCCTGTTAGTTGACACAAGCATCGTCAGGGCTAGGAGTGTCATTTTATATAATTTTTTTTTGTTCTCAATTTTATCTCTATGAGATTTTTCATCCCTCCTATTTCCGTCATATTCCTTCCGAGAAAGTAGGATGAAGGGTTCTGCCCCTTTGTCACCATCTTCGCCATCCCCTGGGCCAGGTGTCTCCATCCTTGCATCCATGGTGGCAGCGTAAAACGACGTCATTTTTGTGTTGCTAGCATGGTCCTCAATTCAATTTTCTTCAGCCTTTCTTCCGTTCAATTCAATTTTCATTTCTTTATGGGTGGCGTGGGGCTGGGTGGCGCAGGCTGGGTTTGGGGGCATCGGGGCTGAGGATAGATGGTGCGGTTCGATTTGTAGTATTTCTTCTTTGTTTTCTTCTTGATTTAGAGCCTTTTTTCTTATTTGTGAAGTCCCGAAAAACCCAAATAGAATTGGGCCTTTGGTGTCGCTGTAATAATTGAGCGAGTTGATGGTGGCAGGGTTGCTTAAGATTTTGGAGAATGAGATTGGGTCATATGAGGGAAGGTGAAGAATGAGCAGGGACGGGTGCATGAGTTGGAGAATGAGACAGAGGGCGAGACAAAATTCTTCATCAGTTATAAAAATAGGAGAGAGAAAAATTAGCTTCATTATTAGATCACCTCGGTATGGCCCTTTCCAAAATTATACTACATATGCAAGATTAACCTCGGTATGGCCCTTCCAAGATTCAGTATTTTAGTCTTTTAGTGATTTGGTGTTTTGTGTTTTATAGTTGTGGCAACGGATGATGAGAAAATTGTTGATTGATGTCGAGGATTCGGTGCTCAAGTGATTATGACATTGGAATCCTGTCGAAATGGTACTGTTGATTCCATTTTCTGGTTTGTAGATCTGGAGGTTTTTGAGTTATTTTTCCGATATAGATGGTTTTGATTTTAGGTATCGAGCGCTATAACGAAGCGCTTGAGAAGCTGGGGAAGAAGTATGACATTGTTGTTAATATTCAAGGAGATGAGCCCTTGATTGATTATGAGATAATTGATGGCATTGTAAAAGCTTTGCAGGTTATATATAAATTGATCTCTTTTAATTTGGTTTCCTGCATAAAAGTTTGAGTTCTTGAACATATGTTAGTTTTTAGATTTCAAAAATAAAATAAAATTGAATATTGGGCATCATTGAATATAGATTAGTAAAGAAGATAGATATTCAGCCTTTGTCTTTGATATATTGGTAGAAGTTGATCCTAGGATTTTGAGCAGGATCATGATATACCAAACTTCCTATTATTTTGTTACTATTTTGCATGGAATTCCAATTTAGAGCCATTTATGTGGCTCTACTTCTTATGTGAGACGTAATCTGTTTACATCGATGGTTATTTTAGGCTGCGCCGGATGCAGTTTTTAGCACTCCTTGGTTAATATTGGTGCCTGCTGGTGTACATGAAATTTCAACTGGAAATCTGACTTTTTTTCCTCTTCATTTTACAACATATTCAGAATTTTGGGAAGCCATTTTTCCTCGTAATTCATGAAGGTGGGACATTGGCCGATATTAAAGTACGCATACAAAAAAGGTTGTAGGTCCCTGACGAGGTGTTTTCGAAGGTAACTTATTCTTTTGCTACTAATACTTTTGCGATCTTGATAATTAGGTGTCCATATAGTAGGATATCACCTTGTCGTGATTAAGAAGATGAGTTTTTGTAGCTCTAATTTTTGTCTCGACTGGCTACATATTGTCATTTCAGTGGAAATTTGATTTTTTTTTAATCTTTGGGTCATCCTGACTACCTTGTGGATTCTGATGTGGTATCCCTCTATTTTCATATACTGAGTTCTCCAATTTATTCTTATTACTCATATTTTAACGTGTATCTCTTGATTGATTTGGTGCTTTTCATTGTCCCACCTGTTTGATTTGTGTTGCAGAGAAGAGATGTGTATGGGGGTTGAAAACAGTACCAAGGGTTAGAGCACTCTGACAACACTCCCAAGAGATCTTACGCTTCAAATCAGGTGTGTGTGTGTGTGTGTGTGACCTTGCATGCTAGCTTATGCTATTGGGCTACTCTCCTTTGTGCACATAATTAGAGGTCAGCGGATATTTAACCATTAAGATGGGGAAGGTAATCAAAACACACCTAGATAAAGAAGACACCTTATCATTATAGTGTACTCTAATAAAAATAGTTGTGTAATGCTAATAAAGGGTACCTGATGGCATTTCCAGGTTTTTTTTCTTAGCTTACATTTCTGCTATTCATGCAGCAAGTTATGGTGTTCTTTGATGAATTTATTTTCATGTTTGATATGAAATACTTCTTTTCCAAATGCCGTTATGATATATCTTAAGGTTTCTTAACATATATACAAATCGCTATATAGTATTTCTCTCTTTTTCGTATCTGTGCAGATCATTGCTTATTTAGTTTAGTTTAGTTTGTTTGCATATGTGTTTCAATATTTCATTCCTCCTTTCATGTTCATAGTTAGTTTCCCTTGATTTTGATGCCTAAAGTGCGAGTCTTACCGCTACAATGTCATTACACTATAATAATTTTGAGAGTATTTCTAAAACTAAATAATAGTTAAGTGTAATATGATTTACTATATATTTGATCATATACTACAGTGTTTAATATCATAAAATCGTTAATACAATTTGTTATCTAATTCACCGCGCGTTACCAAACTAGTTCTTATGAAAATATAGACACAATAAATATATGTCACTATCCATGGAATAGAGAAGAATTGAATAGTATTTTTTTAAAAAGAATTTGGGATCAGAATCTGTGCTAGACGGGCTGTGGAATTGACGCGCACGTCTGCTCATTAATTTTAATCCCAATTCTATCCCTCCAGTGGCGCGATTGACGTTTTTCAGCCCTTCTCTGTAGTTTGGATTTGATCGGGGCCTCTTTCCCCCCCTCCAATTTCTCCACGTAGACCTTCTGTTTTTTTGCCTCATTATTGACGGTTGAAGTTGTACCATTTTCTTTAATGGCGCTCATTGTGGTGACTATGATATTCCTCTCATCCCCTAGTTCTCATGGGGCAATTGTTAGGCCTGGTCCAAAGTCCAACCCATCTTCTGTAGTATCCATGTTTGAGTCAAGGAAGAAATCCGGGTCCTCCAAAAAGGCCCCGTTTATGAGGAATGGTTTCTTTACCGTTCCATTAGAGAGTGTGAACTGTCATCTACTTTCAACTCTATTAGTTGGTAGTGGTTCCATTGCCGCTTCAGTGCCAAGAACATCCTTTATGCCACCACTGACTATGTATTCTTCAGTAATTACTTCTCCATTTTCATCTTCTACATGTCTGGTATATATAGCTCCCTCTTCTTCCTCCAAAGATTGTGGAATGGAACTGATTTCCTGGAATTTTTGTGTCCAAGAGAAAGTTTGGGGAATTTAGACCATCCCCCACAAGCTACTCCCAGAAATTTGACACATTCGGTAAGTTTGTCAATTAGTTTTGTGTTTCTGCTAGACGATGCACTTGATTCTCATTCTTCGCGCTGTCAACGAAAGAAGCCCTTGTGACTTGATTCTCCCTTATCTCGTCTATTTGTTGCGGTAAATGTGGGCTTTTCGGATTGTATTCCTGATCTTCCCCTCGAAGCTCCTTTGGTGTGGGGTAATTCTCTTTCGTGTATTTGAGCCTATCAGCAAACACCTCCTTTTGTATGCTTAGAATTTTGTGTGTGTTGGTTTGGTAATACTGGCTTGTGAATCTTGTGAACCTCCAAAATGGGCAGATATCTATAAACTCTCATTGACGGCGGGTACAACTCTGATTTGTCCCAGTAAATTTCCAGATTGAGTTCTGCTCCTAGCACGGATTACCTCTGGTCAACATATTATTTCAATGCTCCTTCATCCTTGAAATTGCACCGTGGGTATGTATATCCTAGTTCGCCGCACCACCTATACATTTCGTGTACCCTTTCGTAACCAATGCTGATCCAAACCATGCCCCCTTCTCAACTTCGACCAAAACCCAGAGACTAGAGCTTTGTTAAGAGGTGGTCATGCACGTATGCTGAAGAAGTCATCATTTTCCAGAAGTATTCTACCAAAGTTGACTTCGTGTGTTTCACCTACCACAGTTGCAAGCTTGTCTATGATATCTCTACCGAAATACTCCAAGGCGAGGATGTAAATTTGGATTCATAGTAAAAAAAATTATCACCGTCATGTGGGACAAGTCCATCTTCAAAATGAGTCGGTGCAATGCCACTGGTCCTCCCATTATAGCCACCGGTTCGTTGTGCAGCACAAAAAGGAATTTTGATCTTTGTGTAAAACGGAACACATAAAACTTACCATTTTTTTGCTATGGTCTGGACCCATTCTCCCTAGTAAGTTGAAACATTCATCTGTATAATTGATGAAGTACTTTACTAGGGAGTCTTCGAAAATCAATTGGCCTCTCTCATACTCTTTATCCTCTCTCATGAAAATGGGTCTTCTTCTTGCTGGAAGGTACGTGAGCCGGTTTAGTTCATCTTCGAAAAGAACATATATATGCTCCTTTGAGTTTTTAGATCCTTGTCATGATCTCTCCAACCAGTGATCCTCGACAATTCATTTTGTCATGTGTTTGTTAACTTTCTTTTACCGCGTTGTTTGTTTTGGCCTTTTGGGGGCCTGCACATAGGGGTAGGCATCGGGTCGGTTTTCAAATGTTTTGGTTTATTTGGTTCGGTTTAATCGGGTTGACCTTTCAGAAACCCAAAACCAAGAA
>JAULKM010100494.1:0-26336 GCA_032355605.1 Rubia tinctorum
GTGCATGGTTCCAGCATTTCAGCACTTATTTGACTCAGCTCGGGTTTCAGTGCAGCTCCGCCGACACATCATTGTTCTTTCTTTCGAGGGGTTCCTCGTTACTTTATCTTCTTGTGTATGTGGATGACATCATTCTCACAGGGAACGACTCGACTCTCCTTCATCATTTTATTGATCGGACGCATCTTGAGTTTGCAATTAAGGACCTGACACTCTTCATTACTTTCTTGGCCTTGAAGTTTTGCCTACTTCAACAGGTGTACTTCTTGGTCAGGAAAAGTATGCTCGAGACATTCTCACTCGTGCAGGAATGTCCGATGCTTCACCGGTATCTACACCTTTTGTGTCAGGTTCTCAGTTGCACAGTTCTACTAGCCCTCCGTTTCGGAATCCGACTATGTATCGTTCTTTGGTTGGAGCTCTTCAGTACTTGACCATTACTCGTCCAGACGTAGTCTTCTCGGTCAACACAGTCAGTCAGTATTTTCTTGACCCCAGAGATGATCATTTTGTGGTAGTTACGCGGATTCTGCGCTATGTTCGGGGTACTCTTCATTTCGGTCTCACCTTTCGTTCTGCTAGTTCTCCTGAGGTATTGAGGTACTCTGATGCTGACTGGGATCGCTGTCTGGAGACTCGTCGATCTACTTATGGATATGCTGTATTTTTTGGTGGGAATCTTGTTTCCCGGAGTGCCAAGAAACATCCCACTGTTTCTCGTTCCAGCACTAAGTCTGAGTACCGAGCTCTAGCCAACACTGCTTTAGAGGTTGTTTGGCTCACTCACTTGCTTCGTGATCTTTGATTTCCTATGTTCGGTCCTCCCTTGCTTTTATGTGACAAATATTGCGCTATCTTCTTGGCTCGGAATCCAGTGGCTCACAAACGGGCGAACCACATCAACATTGGCTATCACTTTGTTCGGGAGTTGGTAGCCTCCGACAAGTTTCGAGTTGCGCACGTACCCACTTCTCTTCAGATAACGGACATATTCACCAAGGGGCTATCTCGTCCACTGTTCGAGTTCTTCAGATCCAAGCTGTGTGTCGGCGAACATCCGACGATTCGCTTGAGGGGTGTCAGAATAAATCTGTTAAATGATTAGATTTGATTTTATCGTGTTGACTAGTTTAGAGTTATATTAGCACTAGTATACCTTCATGCTTTATATTCTCTATTTATTCTCTTTATGATCAATAATAATTATTACAAGAAATCACTCTTTCAGTGCTTCACTACAACAACGCTGATACTGATCTCTACAGCGATTGAAAAAATTATCGTATTTCACTGGAACAATTCACAACTCATTCAAGCACATTGTTTTTGTATGCCATTAAAAATTCGTAATAGACACTGTTAATGGGCCTGCTCTCCAGTCTCCACTAGTGTAAACTCATAAACAAACTTACAACGCTTGTCGCCTACCAATAAGGTCATGTGCAAAAATTATTAGTTGTCGTATCACCATTCACCAGACTCAGAGCATGTGCAATGAGAGTTTTAAAGGAGTCTCAATTAAAAATTAAGACAGAAGCGAAATCAAAAAATCTCACAGTGAGAGTTTCAAAAGAGTCTGCATTTGATGCAGACCAGGGCACGGTCCTTCAAATGAAGACCGGCCCAATCTGACACACTTTGGACGTGAACCTGGCCCCCCCCTTTGGCCTGCGCCAGCTTTTCAATTTCTTTAAATGTTGTTGCCACGTGGCGCGCCCGGGTTCGCCCACGTGGCAACATGAATACCACCTTTTTTAAAAAAATCCTGAGGGACACGCGGCTTGGCTAGCTGGGTGAGTTGGGCCACGTGTCCCAACTAATAAAATTAAAAAGAAAATGGATTTTTTTATAAATTTAAAAATTAAAGTTAGTCATTTTAAAAAATTGAAAAATTCTGATTTCTTTTTAAAAAATTGAAATTAAATTTTGGTCCTTATTAAAATCTAAATTACATTCTTTAAAAATATATATGGTTCTTTTTAATTATAATTTTTAAAATAATTTTTAAAAATGGAAATTGATTTCAAAAATTAAATTTGAAAAAATAAAAGCCAATTCAAAAATTATAGGTGTATTATTAAATTTCACATTTAATTTATTTTGTTAGTTAAATTTATTTGAATTAAATATTAAAGGTAAAAATAATGAGTAGGATAGAGAGAATCAAGTGATGTTCATGGAGTGGATTTAAATTAGTCTCAACCATTGTGGAGAAAAATAGAGTGATTTAGTTGGGCTCAGTTGCTGAGGTGGAAGAGAGAGATTGATTATTTAATGAAATAAAATCACAAGAGAGAATTTGATGCGGTTTCTACATTGTACATTGTCTAAGAATAATAAGACCATCGAATCCTAAGAATAGACGCAAATAAAATTTTCGTAATTGACCACCTGTCCGTATCCCTTTTATTAAACTTTCATCAAGTTCAATAAATTTATGACTTAAATTCATATCATATAATGTAAGCATCGACAAATGATTAGAAAATAATATATTTATGATGGTCGACCGCCGTTTTTTAATTCATACGAGTTCAGAATATTTCTATTAAAAATCCCTTCAATACTTTTGGAGAAACACATTGACACAAAAATAAATAAATATAGAGAGTGTATATCGACATACTCCCTCTGTCCCACCTCTGTTTGCACTTCTACTTTTTAACACTATTCTCTATCAAAATTTGACCGCACATTTCAATAGGTTTGTGAACAATAATACTATCATATATGATATCGTTCAACTCGTCGTAACAAGTAATTTTTAAATATCAACATTTTATTTGTTGTTATTATATAAAATAAAAATATTAGTGGTTAAGTATATTTTTTAAACAACATGATACTTAATCTAGCTTGGACGGAGGGAGTGCACCTCATTATTGAGTTTGCTTACTTGTAAAGATTTTGAAAATTTGCATAAAAATTCTTCTCTATAATCATTGCACTCAAGTTTTCTATCTCCTACACCGTTTCTGCAATTATTCCAATTTATAAAATGAGAACATGCTACTGTGTAAGGATTTGACTTCTCTATAGTCCCTCATCAAACTCCCTACCTCTTAAATCTACCTCCATGAAACTATTATCAACATTCTTAAACCCCATAATATTTTCCTCACCGAACGCCTTATCCATGTGATGTTGTTCAAACATAAACACACACATAAAATGTTGGATATCAATATATTTTATTTGGCTATAAATTAATATATTTTCATTTTTTTATTCAATATAAAATGTTGGTTCATCATATTTAATTAATAGTCATTATATATTCCTAGGTATACAACCATTTGTGACAATGTTTCATTTTGATATCCCACAATCTCTAGAAGATGCTTATGGTGGATTTTTAAGCTCTCGAATTGTGTAAGTGACTTTCTTCTAGTGATAATATACTTATGTGTTTCTCTATTGTTTCTTTACACTTAATAATATATTGGGTATGCTCTTAATTTATTTATTTATTATTTTTATATAGATAATTTATAAAGTACCAAAGTTCCCTTTTTCTCTTATAAAACAAAAGTATTCATGCTGTATATTCTTTTATCTGAAACAAACATGTAATAGAGAATATTTTTATTAAAAATTGGAAACTAAACTTAAATGTTACAACCAATTACAAAGAGCGAAAAAATCTAAGAGATATTTTTGAGAGAAATAAATTTTGTCGTTGTCAAAACCTGAAACGTTTTTAGTGCAGACACATCCTAATACAAGGCTAAAATCATCTGGAATTTGTTTCTAAACTACATCATGTATAACTAATAATTCCAAGTTAACTTACAATCATCTACATAAAGACAACATATTTACACTATAACTGACTACAATAAAATTAAATAAGAAATACATGTGACAGTCACAAGATTATGTTGTATGTCCAACTCTACCTATGTCATATTTTCCCGAAAGTGACTCATTTTACTAAGGATATAGTTCCAAATGCATGTATGTCTGAATATAATTGTTGAAACCACACTGTTAGTATGAAATATCTTAGAATATGGCCAAAGACATATTTGGAGGACTTAAAACAAACAATATCATACCAATATGGGTTGAAGTGGGGATGTGCATGCCCAACAAGAAGAACGAACTTCTCCTTGAGAGTCTTACCCAAAACCAGTGGTAGAAAGAGAGTCATATATTAGGGCTCAATCGTTGGGTAATGTAAAAAAAAAAATCCTAGGTAATGTAAAAAAAATTCCTAACACGAGATATAGTTTTAAATTTAAGAATACTATAAGTGTAAGTTGATGGTTCACATAACAAATTAGAGAGCAAACCAACATTTTGATATCGCATGGTGTATGTAAAATCAAATTTAACAAATTATGCAAATGCTTAAAATTTAATATTTTTCAGAATGAATTTTTTTCTCACATCATTTAAAATTATTCAGGTCACTTATGTTATATTTTCTCCAATTTATTTGTACTTCAATTCAATTCAGTAAAATTTAAAGTAAATACTATTTAGGTTAGTTTTGATTTATTATTCTTATTTTTCACTCTATATAATTTTGGTTCAATTCAGTAAAAAATTAGTTCAGTAGAATATGGTCATATTATATGTAAAGATAACATAACAATTCAAACATTTATTTGAAAATTAAATAAATAAAACATAGAAAATTTTTCTGAAGAAAATAAATACTAGTACTCCCTCTGTCCCAATTCAAGGTGCACACTTTAATTTTCACCAGTTGACTAAATTTTTTTATCCTTAATATTATTTATTAAGGATAATTAAAACGTGTAAAAAATTGTTATTCTTAAAATATATGTTATAATGAATCTAACAAAGTATCACTCAATGAATAGTTAAATTGCAGTTTGAATTAGGTCAAAATTAGGTTAAATTGCAGTTTTGATTCAATGAATAGTTAAATTGCAATTTGAATGGCTACGTAAGTAGTACATACAAGTAATGAGAAATGAGAGATTAATACTTAAAAAGAGTACTCGTATCCCAATGCATTTGTAAAACACATCACGACATTAGTAAAACAATAAAAAGATGGAGACGAAGGATGAGGAAATAATGCATAATAGTAATACTAGTAAGGAACTAAAGTTAAAAGTTAAAGCTGTGTCACTTTTTTTTAACAAAGAGTCGAGCACTTATATTACCATAGAGTTTTGGTGAGTAGCACCACCTAATACATATCGTGTCAGATTATGAGCATTCATTACAATTGATCTAGAAATTTTGATTATTCTATATTGAAAATAATAGCTAACATTGTGATACTTATGAGCAGTCCATTTAGTCTTAGGGGACATTTGGGAAGTTATAGATATGGTTGAGTGACATTTAACAATCCGTCCGAACACATATATCTTTGGTCGCTCTGTTCGTTGCACCTGCCATTGATTCATGAACCGTGCCGCTCTCAAAGAAAGTAAAGAAATTATTCCTCATGTTTCTCACAAGCCTCTGCCATGAAAGATTTGAAGTATCTGTAAATTGAGCTGTTCAAATTTCTCCCACCGCTCTAATAAATTTTGACTAAAATAAAGAGGGGGTGGAGGGCATTGGACTTTCAGATTGCTTGTCCTAAAATCCTACCCTTTTAGCCAGTGAATCAAAGGGGTAGCTGGCGCAACCCCTCGCCACCCCTTGGTTCCACCATTGCCTAAAATACAAGAGTTTTAGAAGAAGAAATTACTATGCAATTTCTTAGAATTTTTATGAAAATATACGTCTGAAAATTGCATGGTGTTCATAAAAGAAACGTTCTCACCGAATTTATAAGGTTATAGAGTTGATAAAAAAAGGTTAAATACAAAACAAAACTCCTTGTATTCAATTCATTTAGGAAAAATGAAATATAAAAAGCCAAAACCCTATCCGAAATGAAAACATGGGCAACTACAATAAGCTCTAGACCGAATCCAAAAAGAAATTTAAACTAATGTTAAAAGAAAAGAATAAAAACACCTTCTAATAGGTAGTCAACATGACAGAATGAATAAAGCCTTCTAATCATGATATAAGCAAATTGAAAAATCAATAAAATGTAGTTGAACCAACCCAATAGAAGGTACTGGATAATCCTTTTCAAGGATCTTCACTCCATTGTTTATTTGAATTTAATTCTCATTTACCTTGTATGATAATATTATAGCATGCATATACCATTGGCTCTTCATTAATTACCTCCAATAATGATTGAGTTTCTTCTTATTAATCATCTTTAAGGATGATTTGTCAAATGATAACCATTGACTTGTAATATGAGAATGACCCACATACATATGTGTGTATCACTAATGTACAGAATCATTACTCTTAACTAAAATGTGACTAATTCATTTCAACTTAGTTTAACTTTAGTTAAATTTAGTTTTATTATTACAATTTTTAGTTTTAATAATTTTAGTTCAGTGCGACCAGATGAAAAGAACGGGGGCTAAGTGTGACACTTGGATTATAATTTTTTATCCTTATAAATAGTATGAACTTATCCAGATTAACTAGTTAAATAGTACATAATACTGTTTAACTTCAATGACATAAATAACAAGTTAGTCTTGTTGCATTTGTGCATGTTGAGTAATTAATCACTCAACCTTATGGACTTTTTTTTCCTTTAGAAACTTCATATTTATTTACTTTTACCTCAACTACTCCAATTTGTTCTGGGTGAAACTCTGATAGGATTCCTAATCCTACTCTAATTAGGCCTTTGTTAACCTACGTTAGGCGACATAAGGAGAATATCTAATTCTATCGTATTTTAAGAAGTTATTAACTATTCTTTTTCCTATTTAGAAAGTTATTCACATAGATGCCTATATAAAGATGTCAGACTCCTATGTTTTCAATTATCAATTCAATAAACATATTTTCTTTGGTAGTCGAATCTCTAGATCACAAATAAAAAGATCAAACCCCATACCGAGCCTTGAGAAATCAAGTCTCAACATTTGGCATCCAGAGTCAAGTTGTGAAAATTCATCAATTTTTTTCTTCTCAACCATGACGGTGAAAGCATTAGAGGAAATTAGAGCCCGCCACGACCTTGCTTACCAACATTCAAGTAACCTTGGACCATCTTATTACTTGTCTTGGTTCACAACCGCATCCGCAACCACAGCCACAGCCGCAACCGCAGCAACAACCTCTGATTCAAGGACGTTCCGTACGTCTCTACTTTCCTAAATTTTACGAAAGTGAAGCTGAAAGTTGGATTTTTCAGGCAAAGCAATATTTTTCTCTACATTCCGCCCCGCTGAACAACGGATTACAATGGCATCAATCCACCTTCGCGGCGATGCAGTACCTTGGTATCGCTGGCTATATCATTCCATGAGTGAATTGACCCGACGTCAATTTTCAACACTTCTTTGTAAAAGATTTGGCTTCCGTAAAAATTTGGATCTGGTGGTACCTTCTGTAAGCTTTCTCACACGGATTCCATTACCGCTTATATTTCTCAATTTGAGAAGATGATCAATTTAGTCCCTAGATTAATGCATCAACATCAAGTAAGTTTATTTGTGTCGGGATTAAGGGCTGATATTCAGGTAGGCCTTCGTTATCTGATTCCGGTGAATCTATCTGTTACCTTTGAAATCGCCATGAATCAGGAGGAGATGATTGCTACAACTATGAAAATCCGTACTTCTTTCAACAGTTCTTGTTCTTTTTTTAGAAATTCCTCAACCTAGCCTTCTAAGTTCCAATCTTACGCCAATACCAGGAAATCCAGTGCTTCCTCAAGGTGTGAAAACATCTTTCTTTTGTTGAACAACCGAAACGAAGGAAAAAAGGCCTTTGTTTTAATTGCGATGAAGTTTACAAGCCAGGATATTGTTGTACTTTTCACAATTACTCTTCTTGGATGCCTACTCAGCTGGGGTAGATAATGAGTTTGAAGCAGAAGAATCCGGTTACAAACCAGTTGGGTGATTTCTTCACAATTACTCTTCAAGACTTGTGGACAATCCTTCTCTCAAGGGCATGGAGCTGATAGGATTCCCAATCCTACTCTAGTTAGGCCTTTGTTAACCTACGTTAGGTGTATTACCGAGAATATCTAATCCTATCATATTTTAGGAAGTCATTAACTATTCCTTTTCCTATTTAGAAAGCTATTCATATAGATGCCTATATAAGTATGTCGGGAGCTCAATTATTAGTTCAATAACATATTTTCTTTGGTAGTCAAATCTCTAATCAAAAGATTCAAATGTCGTTAGATCACAAATCAAAAGATCAAACCCCCATACTTAGCCTTGACGAATGAAGTCTCAACAAACTCAAAAAGTTTCATGATGCGCAAATTTAGTCCAGTTTTGGACTCCGTCAACTACACACAGTATCCTGTCAACACAATATTTCACTTCTTATGAAAATGACTCTATGTTAATTTTTCTTTCTAATAAATAAACTTAATTTTCAATTAAATTATTCATGACATATTCATATTTTACAAAATTTTGTCAAAGTAAAGTAGAACTACTATCGAATTCAAACTATTTTTATGCAATTTAATTTAAAATGGAAATGCCAATAATTTCTCGAGCCAATGGTGATTTTAATGTATCTTAAAAATTAAATATGCTGAAAATACTAAACTATATTCATGAAACGCCTAGTTTGATACAAAATTTAGTGAAACTTAAATTATTACCGTCAAAGTAAAAAAAACCATTATTAAAAACCATTATGTAAAGTGTTGTCTTTAATTTGAAACATATAGCAAAAAAATATTAAATCAAAACTGAAATATTAATCATAATTGACATGGTAAAATTGTAGGGATGATTTTGTCAACTTCGCGGATGTGTTGTTCAGTAAATTTGGAGATAGGGTAAAATATTGGATTACCATAAATGAGCCATGGACATACAGCAATCATGGGTATGCAATCGGTAAGTTTGCACCTGGTCGATGTTCTTACTGGCAATCTCTTACTCTTAATTGTGTTGCTCGTGGAGACTCTGCAACTGAGCCTTACATTGTGGCTCATCATCAACTTTTAGCTCATGCAGCTGTTGTCACTTTGTACAGAACCAAATATCAGGTTAGATTTCACCAGAAAGTTATTATATTTGTTTATAATAATATTTCCTTTCTACTTTAAGCTCCAATATCCTATTTTTCATAAAAATATTAGTCCCCCTGTCCCACCTGAATTTGCACCCTCATCACTGTCACGCTGTTCAACAAAAATGTTTGACCGTTAATATGTTTACATACGTATAATAACGGCAAATAAAAAATTGATATTAAAAATTACTTGTTACGACGAATTGAACAATACCATATACAATAATATTTTTGTTCACATAGTTATTCAAATATGTGGTCAAAATTTAATAGAGAACAATGTTAAAAAAGTAAAAGTGCAAATTCAACTGAGACAAAAGGAGCAGTTATTTTTCGTTTTGCCTATTATATGTGTTGACTGAAAGAAAAACTTTGCATTTTGTATAGAGTACTGTATTCGAAAGCAGTGATATCTTTAACCCAATCAAGTCACCAGACGCAATGCTGCGATAAATAACATTTTGATATATAATTAAGAACAATATAGAAATCTATAATTTTACCGAAAATCTATTATATCTCACGAATTGTAGGCATTACAAATCACATCTTAATTGCTAAATAAATTGGCCGACACTAAATTTTTTCAATTTCTTATATATATATATATTATAATTTTTTTTTTGATAATAACTACATTTGACCTCAAGCTAATTTATTTATATATGTAATCTATAACTAAATTTTAAAATGAAATGAATTCCCTCTGCCCCACACCAAGTTTCACAGATTTTTTTTCACGGTTTTCAACACACATGTTTGATCGTTAATATGTTTAACTACGTATAATAACGACAAATAAAAAATTGATATTTAGAAACTACTTGCTACGATGAATTCAACAATATCACATACGATAATATTATTGTTTATATATCTATTCAAATATGTGATCAAAATTGAATAGTGTT
The DNA here is from genome assembly GCA_032355605.1 of Rubia tinctorum. NCBI lineage: Eukaryota > Viridiplantae > Streptophyta > Magnoliopsida > Gentianales > Rubiaceae > Rubia > Rubia tinctorum. The sequence goes on from JAULKM010100494.1 coordinate 9,981, forward strand.
AACTGCCAAATAATAAGTGTGCAGTTTAGTATGGGACAAAGGGAGTATTTACTAACGTTATTTTCTCCTTTTCCTCCGATCCTCATACATGCATATAATATATAAGGTAAGTCCATTTCTAACTTGGATCTCACAAAGTCTTATTCCACTTCCGTTTTTGCTTATGTAGTTTAAGATATATATATAGAGAGTAAGTATTTTGAAAGACGGTCTTTTCATAAGTCATGGAAAAACCAAGGTTTAAAGTGCAAATTAGAAGAAACGAAGATAAAAATTTTGGGTTGCATGAATCGGGTTATGAACTTTGTAACTACTACACCTTTAATAGAATAATAGATGAATTAGAATCAGATTAAGAAAGGAAAACTATTTTTGATTAGGTTTTGTATATATCCTTTTACATATATTATATGTTGTATACCCTTTGTACTCACTACATATGAATACACACAACCACAATTATCCGTGGGTTTTATATTCTATCAACCTTGCATAATAAATTTTAATATTGCAACTAAGACATTTTTACCTTTTATTATTCTAATTAAACCCCGTCTTTCCATATGCTTATGGAAAGACGGTATTTCTCAAGTTTTTGTCATATGTGTATATATACACACACTCTTGTGTGTGCGCTCTCATATACATCTATCTATAAGGTCTGAAATAAATATTTGTTTAGGTCTGAGAAATATCACCTCTAAGTTTGAAATCTATCTGACCCTATGGGTAATACATTTATTTTCTGTTTGTGAATGCAGTCAATACACTTGGTCAGCCACATTGAATCTGTGTGTAGTTTTTTTTTTTTTACTATTTCCTTATATTGGACAAGAGATTAATTTCCCAATTGATCACATCAGAGCCATGGTTTGCGCTGGACATGCCTTTTCCTACAATACAAAAACTCTTGTTCATTGTGACTCTCATGTTTGTGCCTTGTGCTGAAAATACTCCAACTTTTTTCAATGAATCCTTCCAAATTTCCAATATGTTTTGGTTGCGGAGAGCCTTGCAATCTCAAATATTGACCACAGCAGTGTAAGTTGGTTCCAACTAGTTCAAGGACACGATGTGTGGTGTTTTATTTTTGGCAAGATTTGTTAGGGCGCCAACCCAAATCACATATTGGATTTGAGATGAATTTTACCGTTCCAAAAAATAGTGTTAGAGCAAGGCATTGATCGCGGCTCTGCTTTCAAAAAAGATATTACGAAAAGAAAAGGAAAAAAAATACTCCTCCGTCCCATAATTATTGGACTATTTATTTTTTTTAAAGTCAAATTTGATTAAATTTGACTCTAAATATAAACTAACATATATACAATAAATATATCATGTGAGATATTGTTAGATTCATTTTAACTTTTTTTTTTGAAATATCAAATTTTTATATGGAATTGTTGTATGTAGTTAGAAATATTGACGGTCAAACACGTCATTGAAAACTGTGAAAAACTAAATAAGCTAATAATCATGGGATGGAGGGAGCAGGAGACAACGGGTTTCAGGGTTTGCTAGGCGAGGTAGAGAAATATGGTTGATTTTCGTGGCTTCTTGGTGAATAATTTGTGATTGTTCGGTTTAAAGACCCAAGAAAAGGTAATATATGTGGATTGTTGCTATGATTAATTATTCAATTAGTTAGTGTTGATTGTAGATCTATGTGGCCAGGTGCTGTAGCCTCTGTTGATTATTTTTTTTAAATTAATAATTAGGATCATAGATGTTTTGGTATTCGTGCGTACTATATTTAATATCTGAAGGCCAGTTTGTTTAATCAAGTGAACAATTTTTAAAAATTTTTTTTTTAATCAAGTGAACAATTTTTAAAAAAAATTAGGGGGACGTTTGCTAGAATGGTCTTCGATCTTACTTTTTTTTTCTCCTGTTTACGTATAAGGAGGGTTACTATTTCATTCCTAGAATGGAATTTGCTGTTTGAGAAACATATACGAACTCTCATCTTCGTCCGTATATAAGATGTGAGATTTGAATATATTTGTAAAATTATTGCCTTATTTTTTTTAATTTTTTTTTTTACAGATTTGGCAGAAGGGTAAGCTTGGAATTACGTTTGTTGCACTGTGGTTTGAGCCATACAACGTGAGAGAAGAAAATCAGGATGCAAGAGATAGAGCCCTTGACTTTATATTAGGCTGGTGAGTATTAATTACTTTCCTTGTTTTCCTCAACCGACATTTATATTTATCTTCATGAAACTCCACTTCGAGTTTAACCTTAAATGTTAGCTACTTCCAAATCAATTGAAAATTAAGTGCAATGAGTCACATCTAAAATGAAATAGATAATTATTATTTCTAAACTTCAACAATTTTAGGATATTATTAAATGAAGGATTGAATGACGTATCTTCAGGTTCATGGAGCCACTAACGTGTGGAAAATATCCGGAAAGTATGAGAATTCGTGTTGGGAATCGATTGCCTACCTTCAACAAAAGAGAAAAAGAAATGTTAATTGGGTCATTTGACTTCATTGGACTTAACTATTACACGTCCAGATATGCAAAGAACAAACCTAATGCCACCAGTTCGAGTTATACTACAGATTCTGAGGTCGACATTTTAGGTATGTGATTCATCTTCTGGTATAATAATCTCAAATATATGACCAACATCATAATAATCTCAAATTCTAGATATTTTCTTCTTCTTTTTAAATAAAAAATTAAGGCATCGGTACTATAAAAAGTGAAGGGTGATTATTCACAAGCTGAATTTTGCTCTTGATTTCTATTCAGAGGAGAGAAACAATAAGCCTATTGGTGAAGTTGCTGTAGAAGGAAGTTGGCTTCATATCTACCCCAAAGGACTAAGAGACTTATTGAACTACATCAACACAAAGTATCACAGCCCCCTAATCTACATTACTGAAAATGGTAACAATTACAATTCGCTAAGGTCTCTACGTAAAATTTTTTTTTTTTGGTTCTAATTTTATTTTAGCTAATACTATCAATAAATATGATAATTTTAATTTCATTTTTAAGTGGAGAAAATTATTCCAACTCTGAACTTTTTAGGTCTTAACGAATCTAGGAATGAAAGTGCTACTTTACCTGATGCTTTGAGGGATTACCGTAGGAAAGACTACATCCATGACCATCTTTGTTGCATCCATCAAGCAATCAGGTTAGTTTATATTTCCTCTCATTATCCCTGTTTACTAACTAACACGTGTAATGTTAAAAACGAAAATGCTAATTATTTAAAAAAATTACAATGCATCAACTGTTTTACTTTTGAAACACATGTAATTTTTTAATTTTATAATATGCATGAGACATTTTATACATTCAACTAAGATCTCAACTCAAAATCTAGTCCTTCTAAATTTTGACATTACTCCCCCGTTTCTCTATTATTGACACACTTTCCTTTTATATCAGCACACTTTTCATTTTTGGTAATATTCCTTCAATTTCATCCAGTCATTCTACTTTTTACATTCTACATTCAATTTCATCCACTGATTCTACTTTTTACATTCAATTTTACCCACTTATTTTTTCCACCTAAATTCAAGTACCTAAACATATGGTGTCACTTACAGAGAAACGGGGGAGGGAGTATGTTATTGGGGTGGAATATAAGAAATTGGGATGGGTTGACAGGGAGTCACAGGTGAATATCGGTGGATACTTTGTGTGGTCATTAATGGACAATTTTGAATGGTCTTACGGCTATTCCATCCGCTTCGGCATCAGCTATGTAGATTACAATGATATATTACGGACAAGATATCCTAAATACTCTGCTACTTGGTACAAAAGTATACTGCTCAATCAAACTAAAATTAGCTTCTCGACATCTATGTAATGTAATGCGTACATTTGTTTATCCTCAAATAATTTGGATAAAGGGAACTTCTACGACAATTTATGGTTCATGCTTTTGACCGTTGTTTGGTGAAATTTTACTCCAATAGTGGTCAATCATGTTGAAAGAGCTTGTTTTACATTGGGGATGTATTAACTATCAAGAAATTTGTGGTGAATTGATTATCCAAAAGTTGAGAAGTTTCAACGAGTTTATTGTGGTTTCTTAACCCTTTAAAACCACATAGATATATAAATATGATAAATATGAACACTTGAAGAGTCTAATATTTTATTATTTGTTGTAAATAGAGATTAAGAGTTTAAAATATTGACGCAGTTAGAAAATCAAATAGATCCGCTAGCACGAATCTTGAAGAACAATTAAGGTTTGCAAGCACAAACCCTAGGTTCTGGTTCTGGAATCCAACAGAGAGAAAATAATCTCGAAATATTTTTATGAATTAATGAAAATCCGAACAGTACAAGAGTTCTTTTAATACTGAAATGAATTTCGGAAATAAGGATAAAAGGAAATTCGGAATTATTTTCGAAATTAAAAGAAAATCGGAAAACACTCAAAAATAGTAAATTGCCGTTAAAACGACCTCAAATGGCGATTCTGATCATCTTGTCGAGACAATTCCAACACATCCGACCTCACCTGATTCTGACTCCAAACGCAATAGTTACGCTGAAAACCATATTGAACCTTTACGACGATCCATCGCTTTTTCAATTTTCGCCGCAATTCGCCCTGCATCAAATATTAATTCCGTACAATGTGTACTATAATTAAGGAAAAGTGAAGTGAACGGAGCAATTTTTTACCCCGGTTACTTTTTTCGAAGTAAAATATATTATTTACCTCGGTTATAAAAAAATTGAGGTGAATAATTGTTTTTAACCTCGGTTATTAAATGAATCTAAGTAAAAGGTAAAAAAATGAGGTAAATAATATTACCGAATAGCGTGCGACGTCGTACTTGTTGGTTTAATAGGTGAACCGATTTCACATGAAACGTCGTTTGCAACGACATGTTTTGCTATAGACTTCCGAAGTCGCAGATATGCTAAAGATACGTTAAAGTAAAATATTTGATAGTGTTAGAAAATAATGATGGTCGTGTGCTTCTCCCCATTTTGGTGTCTCTCTCTTCACAGTATCCTATCATCAAAATTAAATTAGGGGTATGTAAAAAGACAATCAGGCAGTACAGTAACTAGCATTCATCGTGCTACAAACGCTCTAAAAATCCACCCCTCTTTCGTACACGTCCAATATACCCTTTGTTCAATGGTTTTTAATTGTAGAATTTTGGAATGGTTTATAAAATCATGCACAAATCAAATCGCACATATATACTCGGTCAATTATATACTGTCCAAATAAGTTACTTAAATAATTAGAAAATAATAATCATAAAATTTTCCATACAAATAGTACATAAATTTGAATAAGAGTTGTTTTAGTTCCAACATAACTGAAAATAAAATAAACTCAATCAGCTCGGACAATGATCACCTTGAACACAATTGGCCCTCAACTTCTATCACCTCGAAGAACAAGGTGTCCCCGATGCGTAGGTTGTTTCCCCTAAGGAACTCACCAAAACCCTTTGGGGGAAAGGGCCTTGATCTTACCTTGCCCCAATTAGTTCATACACCACTCTGTCCCGTAGCACCTCACCACTATAGGGGTCTTCTCAGTCGGCAAGAGAGGTACGATGTCACTCGGGATGTACTGAGTCACATAAAAAATATTAATTATAAATATGCATATGCGTGTATATATATATATATATATATATCCAATTTTCAACAAATAATTTTTTTAAAAAGCTTACCGAAGCAGGATTTTCCCCAAATTTTTGCTGCTTGAGGGTACAGTGGAAATGTGGGCTATCAAGAGCCATGATGTGATGGTCAATGTCAACGAAAATAGACTCTGGGTTGCTCCGGCGTTGTGTGGTGAACTGTACGAAAACCAAATAGTATTAGTTGTTATAAAGTGCAAAGATGTGTTAGCTAGTAAATATAAATGTACGTTGGCGAAAGATCTGGACAAAGGGCGGATTAGATGATTCATCGACAACCATTAGTCATGCATCAAATGGGAAAATATTAAGTGCGAACTGCCTAATGGAATGCCTGGAGTGACATCCTCAATGCCGTCGTAGGTGCATGTCGGCCCAAAGCAGTGGGATGATCGACATGTACCTGCGACTTCACATGCATGTCGCTAAGGCTGAAGACATGACCGACAGACGATCGAAGTCGCATATGCTTAACATGTGTACACTTACATGTCTTAATGCGATGTCGGTAACATTTTGGTCATGCGATAATAGTGCGACATCACAAACTGAAGAATAAGTTACTGGAAATAAGAATATGTGACGTCGCACTATAATCGCATTAACCGAATTGAGGCAGACAGAAAAGCGACGTCACATATATCAGAGGAAACTAAGGAAAAACACATAAAACCAAAAAAAATATGAGGCTTAATCAGCATCAAATTAAACAAAAACCGTTTGGAGACAAACCAAAACATTGTACCTACGTTTAAAGTCAAAGAAAATTCACACTCTCACAAATTTGAGACAAAATTATATAGCCAAAAAATTAAAACATATTCACAGACTACAAATTGAACATTGTAAAGTAAGAATTTCAAAACTTGGGTGTTAGGAGATTAGAAAAACCTAACCTTTTTCCAAGAGAGAAGATGAAGGGTAAGTTGGAAACAGTTGGAATTCGCGAGAAACTTGTGAATATGAATAGATGCTTGAACTGATTGTCAGCGTCCTCCTTGTTATACATGTTTCGAAACAATATTGTTTTGAACCATTGTGTTGTCCGCCTCAATGTATGCAACACCGCACCAAAGTCGGGTCAGACGACATGGTGTCGACCACTTACCGACGTCGAAAAATTTGATGGGCCTAACAATTTCATCCCACTAAGCACCAGGTCAACAATTCGAGTTTAATTTAAAAAACAAATTTTGCAATAATTATTTATTGTTTACATACTGATTGAAACAATACCCATTATTTTATTTTTTAGTTTTGTTACTGATACTACTATTAAAACATTGTGCGTATGTTAGGTGAAATATTAAGGATTGAATAACATTAAAATAACATAGTCAGCAGAAAGATTATAAATTAAAGATTAAATATGAAAACACCACAATACAAATTTTGAACCAAATACTAATTAAAACATTGAATATAAGTGTTCTGATCATAGTTTGGGCAAAACAACTACTTATATCAATGGGAAGAACTTCAACTTTAAAAACTACAGGGCCAGCACCATTGATCAGCTCGAAGTAGAAAGTGTCCCAATCCTTAGTTCCTCAGCAGTAAGAAATTGCTAAAATCCCTTTGGCGTCAGGGTATTCATCCACCCGTTCCCCGAGTAATACATATGGTATTCCCTTTCGTTGCACGTAAACATAGCCGGCAACTTGTTCGTCTGTATGAGCTCCACAATCTGGCTTGACACGTACTGAATTATAAACAAAAACCATGTTCAGTTAATATGAAAGTAAATTATATAAAAATATTTTTGAAACTAAAATTAATACGTGATTGGGATTACTTACAAGGATGGGAACTTTCCCAAAGTTTGTCTGCGTCAGGGTGTGGACTAAATGCGGAACGATGTTGCCAAATGTAGTTCGTGGATGGTCATCATCTGAATCATTACGGAACTGTATTGGTCAAGGAAATAATTATAAATTTAATTAGAATGCTGGTAATACAAGGAAATGAAATATAAATGTAAACATAAAATCTCTCACCACCATTAGGGAACGACGCAAACCAGCACTGTTATACATGATTCCTAAAATTCATATTTTAATGATTCGTTACAAATCAATTCAAGTAATCTGTAAATCAATTCATATATGAATGCAACATGACAGAGCGAAGTCGCACATATTTCGGTAAAATTGAATGGTCAACCGATAAGTGTGCGCGTCACATGCTAGTTAAACTGCAGAAAATATGAACAAACGACGTCGCACAGTGGTCGTTCTAACCAAAATAAGATCAATGGATAGGCAAAGTCGCATTCATGAAGAGGGGACACGTTGACAACAGCAGAAAACATGCAAGAAAAGGTTCTAAACATACAATGGGGGGAGGACGTACAACTGAAATTCTAACACCCCAGAACCTAATTCATAGAAACATCCTTATATGAAGCAAATAACACATTCACACACCATATACATAAAAATTCCAATAGTAAATTAAAAGACAAAATTAAAATAACCACATGTTGAAACATACCTTTGACAGGATGGGCAGGATTGTTGGTTCGAGGGAAAGTTGAATGTTTAAAGTGATGTATGAGATGGACTACATATATATATAGTCATTATGTAGCGTTGTAAATTTCTCCTCCATTGCAACGTCGCATAGTAGTCGACCTGATCGAAACTGGACCGGCGGTTTAGCGACGTCGGCAAGTCTAACTATTGGCCTGGCCCACTAGCATGGCAAATGGGCCTGTGTTTGACCAACTACATGAGCGACATCGCATGTAAATCATTTTTGTGACATTTGACTGACATATTACCGATGTCGGCCGTGGATATATTGGGCCATAACAATTCAGCACACTAGAATACCTACTGGGCCCGCGTTTGACTAAAACGAACATAACTGACCTTAATAACGGTAAATAGTTAATTAGACATTATTAACTCATATTTTAAATGTCCATGAACTTCATTAACGTACGGTTCAATCAGAATATATTTCAACACAACCGGTGAACTTTTCTATTTTTACAATTAGGTCTCTCCAAGATGGTGGAGACAAATGCAAAATTGGAGATCGCCCATAATCTAAATTAAACTGTCACAATCATGTAGTTCCGAATTATGAATCAAGGTCATCAGGGTTTTCTTCCCTAATTGTATTAGTCTTCCATTATTAACCTAACTTAAGCGTTATTTATTTGGAAGATAAATTCCACCACACAGAATCAGACGAAATTACACATTCTAGGTTTTCTTAAAATTTATAAGCTAAGGAAAATTCACCCATCAATTTTTTTAAGTCCTAATACAGGGCTTAGAATTAATTGTTACTTACTAGTATGCAATGGCTAATCAGAAAAATTTGTGGAAGTCTCAGTGGGATAATGCCAGTTATTTTATCACTATCGAGGATCATTGAATAGTTTGAATGGGGATAGTAATGGACCCGTGAACGTAGATTGGAAACAGATTTAGGAGTGCCTAATTACTTTTAAAAATTTCAATTACGTCCCTCGAACAAAGTGGGAGAAGTCAAAATACAAAAGTGGAGGTACCCTTATCTAATTCACCAAGTCACGAGCACGATGTTCCAATTTGTCATGCTCTGGTCAATGGAACAGGACAACAATCTCCTCAGACAGTGTATGACGAAACTTTTGTGCTATGACCCCAACTTTCTCACATGCTCGCTACACTAATTAATTCTATTCCCGAACGGAGACTATGTGTGTTGTTTAACATAGGCGCGAATCGGGGTAATCGTCCGTCATTTTTCTTAGCATTGCGTTCAAACCCTTACTATCATCGTTATGAGATCGAGAATTTCCACCAAATAGAGTCAAATGAAATTTCATTTGCCATGTTCTTTATGAAATAAAAATGTAATTAAATTCCGTCAATAAAATTTTACAAAGCGCTAGTACACGGTCTGTATTATATTGTAGCTGATTACTCATATAAGTATATAATGGTTATTTGGGAAGATCGACTCCAAGTATATGTGGGAATAAGACCAGTATCTTTAATACCGACGTCATGTATTTGTTTTGGGTGACCCAGGTTATTTTCGGGAAGATCGTAATCGAGTTTTGGATTACCGGTGAATTTTTTATTTATTTTTGCACTCAAGTCCCTACAAGGAATTGGGAGGAGTCTATATCCGAAATTGGAGATAACAATTTGTTATTCACACTTACAGGAGAATTTTGTTCCTATCTGGCATAAACAGGTCGTCAGAAGGGCCCGCAATCTTAACAGCGAGTTTGTTACAACACTTTTCGAAAATTATACTCTGGCCCATGTAAATAACGTCGCATAAGGTTCGCATATAACGAATCAATGACCGACACTAAACCAACGTCGGGTGAACTGAAAATTCCAGCGGGAACAAAATTTTGAGCCAAAATTTTGAACAAAATCCCCCCCCCCCAACCCCATCTCATTTAAAGCATATTCAGCAACAAGCCCCATTAATTTCTCATCTCCAACACACTTCCTCCTAACCCAACTCCACAACTTCCTCTCTATTCCTCACATTTCAACTACTCAAGACCCCAATCTAATCTCTTCTCCCAATCAACAAGTATTCTAGGATAGAGCATCTTCGGGTTCAAATTAATTGAGGTAGTTTACTATCCATTCCATGTTCATTTAGAAATTTTATTAACATATCTTCAACATGTTTTTTCCCCATTGAACTATGATTGAATATTTCCATTAAGTATGATGACTATGTTACATGTTATATAGTGTATATTGATTGCGTTCTCAATATCATGCCATGTTTTTATAGAGTGAAAAAAGGTTAATATTAGGGCTGATTTTGGACAATAATCAAATGTTATTATGAACACAGGTTGAATGTGCGACGTCGATAAGTTCATCGTCTAGTACGATATGTGATCGAATGGTTACCGATGTCGCATTTGGCAGGAATTGACTGGAACATCTATGAATATCCAACGTCGCTCATCATTCGGGTAGTGCGACTTCGGTCATTCAATCTTGCGACGTCGCCTTGAAGCATTCCATGTTAAGATTTATGTCGTATGCTCTTGGCTTCATTATTTGAACATCCATTGGGAACAACCCAAATCTAGCATAAATTTTGCTTCATGTGTATCTGTTGCAATAGGATAATGAGAGTCATTAATGGACTTACAAAATGGACTTGTCATTTCCGTAGTCCCAATGCAATTTTTAATGCTAGACAACGTACGCAAGGAAGCATCAATACAATCAGCCTGGAAATTTCAAAGCAACCTTTTGTATTTTAATATATTGGTAATGTCCGATATTTTAAATAAAATGTAATGGCTATCAACGAATGATTTGTTATGCCATCAAATATTATAATATTATAATATTTTACTAGAAACGATTTCTAACATAATCGCTCGCGGTGTCTCACAAACAGGTGCCAAAATGACACTTGACCGACGTCACATGAACAACGTATTTTTTTGCGACGTTGGCCAAACAAAATGACGTCGTATTAATCACCATTCCATGTCAGTGCACAGTGTCGCTTCTAAGGGTCTGCGACGTCGCTTTTAATTGGACCGACTTCAACTTTGACGACGTCACTCAATGTTCTCACTCATCGCATGCCTCCATGCTATAGCCGATGTCGTGTGTGTATGCCGACGTCGGTTTCAGCGACGCTGCAGGTATGACCCACAATGGTCAGCCTACTATCTTTGACCAATGTTGGTCACAAAAACTACTGACGTTGGTTAAAAATTGAGGTAAAAGGTTCTTTTTACCTCGGTTCAGAATCGAGGTATAAAAGATACCTTTTACTCCAGTTGTATTTTTCTCGGTTCTTCCAGGACTAAAATGGAGGTAAAAATTCCTGTAGAACTGAGGTAAAAGTTCCTGTTTCTTGTAGTGATGCTTACTTGACCAATACATCAATCCAAGCAAGTGTTGAAGGCGTTAAAAAGTTATCTTCTTCCATCGCAGAAGGAGTTGGAAGATCCTTCTTCATAGCAACTGTAAGACCTTTTCATTGCCTTTTTCATTGATCTTAGAAACAGATTCAGCAAACTGGTCTACTGCAATTAAAATGAGTCTCTTGAACTTCCTTTTTGTAATGTCCAAAGGCTACCAAAAAAGATCATTAACCTAAGAAAATATTTTTTAAAAACCAACAACATAGTAAAAAATCATAACCATCAACAACACATATAAATAAGAAATTTCATGATTAAAGCCATAAACCTCGTCATACATAGAGAAAACCTCAGTACAAATAACCTGAAGCTCTACCAAAAATAAAAAATGCAGCCTCTTCGAATTCATTGTCACGACATCCAAAAATTACCAAAAAAACAATCAAAAACACAGTATCATCAAGAATTTACACTGAGACTTGGTAAATAAAAAAACTCTGCAAAAAATAAATCAACACCTTAAAAAACTCTAAACCATCAACAATCATTAAAAATAAAGAACCCTCGTCATAAAAAAACATGCACCTCACCATACAAAGTATGTACCTCAACATACAAAAACAGAAATCTGATTAGAAAGAAACTTAAATCAATCAATGCAGCAGAAAACTTAAACATTTCATTGTGCGCTTGATTTCCTTATCATCCTCCACACCATTTGGAAACTCCAGCTCAATTTTGCAACACTTTCTACTCTTCGAACACGATGGTCCAGCAGTAAAAGAAGGATCCTTTCTGATCGGAACATCACCTACCAACACTCCATTGTCACTCAATGGAAATTGACACATGCTTTTCAGAAAACCGGTGAAACCTCCATGTTGATATAAATAACATTGTTTTTTCACTGTTTCTGCATCCCAATGTTGGTGTAATAGCAGATTAATCGAATCGATAACTCTCGGAATTTGATAGCGGAAAAAGAAAGACAAAAGTGGAATGATCAAACATGCATTCACGGAATTGAATTTCTGTGAATGTTGAACCCTATAAACACTCCCACAAAACCTCTTCAGCACAAATCTGCACCAATCAAAACTTGAAATTTGATCAGCATATTCCAAGGAACTCACTAATGGTAAATCTGCAGTGCTACGTGAAATAAGAGCTACAACACATGCTAAGGCAAACATCAAAAAAACATGCTTAAACTCAACCATTTGATCATCACTCAACAGATCTGGGATTGCACCATATAGATTATTCACAGTAATAATCTCACCCTTAATCGCATATTTTTCAATCCATCTTAGCCTGATTGAATTATCATCTGCATCAACACCCTTAGCAAAACCCTTATGACTCACCTCATTAACAGTCTTGTCGGATATATGAAGTTAGAACATGTCGTATATGTCATTCTTATCAAGGGGATATCTCTCACCACCTACTTCCTGGACTAGAGCGGTAAGATTGAAGTGCTTTATCAAATTTTGGACCAAATCTTTAGGGACATGCCTAATCTTAAACCTCAATAAACTGCCAAACCCAATCTGCCCAACAACTTTAATTTTAGATGATTTCAACTGATCCCGAACCTCAACAAATTTGGAAACCATACAAGTGGTCTTAAACTTAGAGATGGAATGAAAAGTATGAAAAAAAAATCAGAACCTCCATTAGTGGAACATAAACCCCAAAAACGTAGGACAAATTATCATTATGAATTACAAGGAAAAATTTAAAATCGCAAGAAAAAACAAAACCATAAAAAACATATGCAATAGAAACCTCATGATTAAAAAACATAAACCTCAACATGAAGAATGTGAACCTCTTTATACGTAATCTAAACCTCATCTTAGAAAGATAAAACATCAAAAAAATAAATAAACAAAACAACCAATGCAGCTTCTTAAACTCCATTCACAGAACTTCAAAAAACTTAATAATAAAAAACTTTGAACCATCAATAAACATATTCATCATAGAACATCGGCATCAAAACACTAAATCTCATCTTCAAAAACATGAGCCTCGTCAAAAAAATGGAAATAAATAAATAAACCAGAAAACTGAAAAACTCACATATCATCGTCATTCTTATTTTCGCTTTTTTATCTGATTTCTTCTCTACAACTGGAGACTTCTCAGCTCCTCGCTTCTCGCTGCCTCTCTTTCCCACACTCTTCTTTGAAGGAGAACTTTTTCCTCAGCAAATGTTCGAACAACCTTACCCAAATAAGCACTAACACTTGCAGGGTCTAGGTCTTTCAAAATTGTGGACCTTATACTCGTCCTTACCTTCAAATTCATTGATTCCTTCACCTTTAAATTTACAGAAGTTTCACCCTTACTAGGGGTGGACAAAAAAAAGCAAAAAGCAAAAACCAAATCGAAAATCAAATTATCCGAATTTGAATAACCCGATCCATATTAAAAATACAGTTTTTGGATAACCGAATTGAATTAACCGAATTTTGAATATGGTTTTGGGTTTGGTTTTGGATATAGAAACTCAACGTGAAACCCGACCCGAATACCGAATTACAATTAATAAATAAATAATATATATTAAATAATATCCTAAAACTTTAATATAAAATTTATAAATAGAAACCCAACTTCAGGCCCAAACTCTCATAGCTCATTTCTTTTCTTCTCATAGGTCATGGCCCAAAACTAACCCTTAATCTAACCCTAAAATTGAGAGCCTCTTTCTTTTCTTCTTGGATTTTCGATTCACGTTTGCTGCTGAGTGCTAAGCTGCTCTGCTATGTTTTCTGTCGTGCCATTTTTTACTGTTCTACATCCCGTGCCGGCGTGCCATGTAGACCGTGCTGTGAAGACTGTGCCATGTAGACCATATCGTGCCGGGTAGACATCTTTCTTTTCTTCTTGGATTTCCAATTTCCGATTCATGTCTGATTCACGTCTTCACTTCCGTTTCTTTTTCATCGTCATGAAACCTTTTTTATCGTGAATGTGCCATTTCTTCTTTATGTGCAGTTTATTTCTACTATTTCTTCTTCATCATCAATTTCCGTTTCTTCTTCATACTGGAATCTATCTGCCTTTGACTGCAACATACTGTAATCTATTTGCCTCTCTTTTTTATTCGCTGCTAATCCAACATATTAGAAGATAATTGTACCATTTGGCTGTTCTTGATATCATAATAATATGCCAAAAGTGAGTTCCTTGGTTTTCTTCATTTTAATGTTCATGAATCATAGTGCAGGGACACCATTTTCCTTTGCTGCAACATGAGACTGAAAAGCTGAAGAGTGACATCGAGAAAATGTGTGGCGAGTTAAGGTTTGTGAAATCTAGGTGTATTTTTTAATGTAACAATTCTTATCTTTGTCTTCATTATCCCGTAAAAATTAAACTTATAAGGAAATGAAGATAGTTAGGTTGTTTGAAGGAATTAAATCAAATTGAACTTTGACCAACAGTTTGTAGTTGCCGCTTTATAGTCACTCTGTTACCAAGTTAGCACACAGAGAGTAATAGCACAGCAACTTGAAGAGCACTTAACAAGTAACAATACCATCAGGATTCATGTATGTAGCAAGAGGTCTCCCTTTTCTATCTATATACACTTGCCACTTATTCCTTGCTATAATTATGCTTAGGATGTCCATGGCTGCATGGACGTCTTTTATTCGTTGATCTTTCCCTTTCAATCTTCATCATCAAGTTCTGTTTCTTCTTCAGTAGGAAGTTCTTCATCTAACTTACTGTCCAGTCGGCACGGAAGTTTATTATTTGCGGACTTTCGATCATAATTTGCAACCTTTTTCTGATCAGTGCGTCGATTTACCTTAGGTGAGCAGTTTGTTTTTCAGCTTTGTGTTTATTTAGTGCGTCGATTATTTCAGTTTTGTATTTGTACTGTATTAGTAGCAAGATTATTTCAGTACTTTGCTGCTTTCCTGTAGCAAGTTTTCAAGATTATTTGTACTATATTTCAAGATTATCTCAGCACTCAAAATATCAGTAACAAGATTATTTGTACTGTATTTGTAATGATATCTTCTTTCCTGCTTTTGATCTTTCCTGCTTTCAATAATTTTGCATTTGTACTGATATCAATAGCAAGATATTTCCTGCTTCTGATCGTTATGTTCTGGTTTTTGAGTTATTCAGCAAGCTTTTTTATTCGTTGATCTTTCCCCTTTCAATCTTCATCACCTAGTTCTGTTTCTAAATTCTTCTTCAGCTAACTTAAATTTGTTTTGCAGATTTACAAAACTGTGAATATGTTTGATGAAGTTGAAGCAAATGAGAGCAACAACAATTCAGCTTTCTCCAGTGAGGGTTCACAAGGGTCTAATGGAGCTGAAGGAGGGAACATCATGCTTGTACCTAAAAAACGAAAGGTATACAAGAAGAGGTCAGTTGTCTGGAATCATTTTATCGAATTCGTTGATGAT
Organism: Rubia tinctorum; assembly: GCA_032355605.1. Classification (NCBI taxonomy): domain Eukaryota; kingdom Viridiplantae; phylum Streptophyta; class Magnoliopsida; order Gentianales; family Rubiaceae; genus Rubia; species Rubia tinctorum. Next base: position 25,940 of record JAULKM010100494.1, read on the forward strand.
AAAGGTGAAAAGAGAAGCAGGTGCAGACATTGTGGTAGAGATTATGGGTCTAATAGTAAATCTAGTGGGACCACAAATATGAAAAACCATATTGGCATATGTGTAATGAACCCTGATAATAAGCCCCCATCCCAATCTCAACTGACTTTGAATTCATCTTTAGATGGAACTAGCGGTGAGGAAAAAATTAGCTTGGTAGCTTGGAAATTTGATCAAAAAAAGGGTAGAATGGGTTTAGCTGAGATGATCATTATGGATGAACTCCCATTAAAGTTTGTTGAACATGCTGGTTTTAAACGTTTCATAAGAAAGATCCAGCCTGCTTTTGTGATTCCATCTAGAAGAACATTGACTAGGGATTGTTATGAGTTGTATATTGAAGCAAGATCTAATCTTA
>JAULKM010100495.1:0-10485 GCA_032355605.1 Rubia tinctorum
TTGCATTTATTTACTTTACATACTTGGTTAGGTTAACCTACGTTGGAACATAGGCTTAACGGTTAAATCTACTAAAATGCTAAAACCAGTTTTTCAAAAATGAAAGTTATAAATTACAATATAATATAATAAAATAAAATAAAATATCGCTAAATTGTGTCAACATATATAAAGTGTCAAAATTTTAACATGCAAACAGAATACTTACAATATAAAAGATCAAATTTTAACTTTAAAACACATGATTTTAGTGAAAAAAATGGATTTTGAAAAAATATCACAAGGTTTCGTTGAAACGCAAGTACTGAAAATGAAACATCATGTATGGTACTAAAAACCTGTGCATTGCATGAAAATGAGGGAAAATTGATCTGTGAATTTCTCCAACCCGGATTCTTGACCAGCGAGATTCTTATGACCCAGAATCATTTATTTCCCAATTGTTTATGCCCAGCACCCCCAAAAAAAAGTGGTATTTGCACCCCAGATCCCTCCTTCTTCTCCCAAACTTTTTTAAATTATATTTGAAACTCCATCTTTAATTAAACTTCACAATATTGCAAATTAATCTTTAATCTTGCTATGAAACGGTTCCACACAAAACCTTGCCTTTCTGTTATCCGATGTTGGTTCGTGAACATTTCCCATGATACTTTTTAAAATTGGAAGAAAATTAAACGTGTCTTACTACAAAACAACAAATATTTCGAATTGACAACCGAGACGGAATCTGGATCGAAACTAAAAAAAACTCAAGAACAGTACACTAATATGAATCGATTTCAAACTTAGCAACCTATGGAACCTGCGACATGTGATCCAATATTGCAATTTCAATCTAAACCTATCATGTACTTGAGCTCGACTTATGTTCCAATATTGAAAATAACCGTAATTGATCACTGTTCTTAATCGTCAAAATCATAATTCACATAGATCAGCTCGCAAGCTTTCCCACCCTGCTACTCATCCAACTTTGGACGATTATATGAGAGTTGTGATATGCTACTCTTCCGAGTTCGCAAGTCTGCGGTTATGGGTGGTAAATGGGCGGACGAGTCGAATACGGGTCAGGCAACTAAAAACTGATCAAAAATGAATTGGGTTAAAAGGGATTGGATTGAAACCCGCTCAACATACGGGTCAAAAGTGTGTAAACCCACGAGTTTCTAACCCATGTGTACGGGTTGATGTACATAAAACCATATGGGTTGACATAAAAATTCAAAATTTTCATAAACCTCACAATTATCTTCTCTCTTCCCAAGTTTCTAACTATTTTTTAAGCATAATGCACAAGGTCTACTCTCATAAGCCCTAATACTTCGATGCATTCGTAAGCTAAAGCCAGAATAGGTCCGGAGTTTCTAATCAGCCATATAATTTACCTAAACAAGCAGAAGGATAGCATGATGCTATCCCGGTTAACGATTTAACTTCATACTGAATGCCAATAAGTTAGATTAAGGCAATGATGCTCTCACCGCTAGGTGGTTTGCAGACACCTCCCAATAAGAAATAAGTCTGATAAAATATAAAATACTTCATTAATGGTGCATAAATATCACATCAATCACCCATTTCATCAATGATGAGAGTTACAATATATAGGGCTACAAAGACCAATGACCAACAAGTTTAGGATTTCAAGTTTATAAGAAAATTACCATCTATAACTAATTCTATAAGGAATCTAATTCTAAGTTAACTAACATTTATAAATTTTCCTACAATGAAAGGGTTTATATTTCCTTAACACCCTTTCTCAAGTTGGAGCATGATGATCAATAATTTCCAACTTGCGAATAAATTATGAAATTGCTAATCATTAAAAAAATTAAAATCATTTTAGTATGACGAGATAGATTGACAAATCAGGGTCGTCAGAGGTACCAAGGTAGTAAGGAGAGTTCATAGATCGACCAGAAGGTACAGATCCCCTAGACCCATATTGTAGTTGCAATTGTTTGATTAAAGTTGCAATCACATCGGTGCCATTGAGATTTTGTAGCTTGCTAGCCTCAGCTTCAGCGGCGAGTCAAATCAGGTAGGTAGAGACGCGGCGGCGCGTGGAAGTCTGGCAGCAGCACGTGGACTCGGGCGGTGGTGCGTGAATGTCACTCGCCGATAGATCGGAGTCGTACAGATCGCGGCAACCGTTGAGGTGGTAGCGGCGATTGGAAAAATAGCAACCAGCAGGGCAGTCGACGAAAATATAGAAGACTTTATTAATGGTGCATTGATATCAGATCAATGACTCATCTCATCAATGATAAAGGTTACAATATATAGGGCTACAAAGACCAAAAACCAACAGGTTTAGGATTCCAAGTTTATAAGAAAATTATCATCTATAAAAAATTATATAAGAAAGCTAATTCTACAAGGTAACTATCATTTATAACATTTTCTATAAGGAAAGAGTTTCTATTTCCTTAAAGTCTATGGCTTCAAACTTGACATCCGCAAGAAAATTGCTTCCACTCATTTCCTTCAGTTAGCAACGCTTAGTGACTTTTCAGCAAAGCCAGGAACATATCTTTTGAAAATGTCATTGCCAGTCACTTCTTAGAATTTCTGATTGCGCATCTTCTTTCTAGGCTTAACATCCGGCTCTTCACCAAATACTATGTTGATTTGACCACCAGCATGTTTAGAAACCTTCAGTGACGTATGTATAGTTCGCGAGGCAGGTATATTTTGCAACCCCTATCTCCGGCGCTTGAAAGCACCGTGGAATACCTCGTTCCATGGAATTTGAGACATCCTAAGTCCAATGCATGGTTGGTTGTGTGGTGGTGCTCGGGACGGCGGTCAAAACCAGTCTTCCATTCCCCAGTTTTACCAGCGTAAACAGCCCTCCCTTACACTAGTGTATCAATATCTTGCGAAAAATAAAGTCCAAACAAAAACTTTTGAAACCATTAGTGAGCATTCTAGACATATTAAGGTCATTTTTTTTAGAACTTATCTGCACAATAATACGTCTTTGCTATTGTAAGTCTTTCATTATCTTGCAGGGAGTGAAGACATCTACAATATAAAAATAAATATTACAATATATTTTATAACATTAAACTACTCTCTCCGTTTCTCTATAAGTGACACCATATGTTTATGTGCTTGTATTTAGGTGGAGAAAATGAGTTGATGAAATTGATTGTAGAATGTAAAAAGTAGAATGAGTGGATGAAATTGAAGGAATATTACTAAAAGGAAAAGTGTGTCAATAATAGAGAAACAGAGGGAGTAAGATATTCAAAATATAGAAAGTCTCATGTTAAACCGACTAACGATTAAACCAATCATGAAAAATATCACTACAATAATTTTTAGGGTCAAATTATAATTATTAATACATTATGGTACATTTTAAAAGTTTTTCAAAGTTACATAAAGCTCATTGCAATAAATAAAGACAAACATCAAATCACTCCATTAGTTGCATCAATTATAAAATGATGGTTAGTCGATCTAAAACAAGAATTTATGTTTAAAATATGATATATTAACTTTGAAATATGAATTAAAATATAAAAGCATAAATTTCAAAATGAAACAGGAAACAGGAAAAATGGATAAAAAGGAAGAAAGTAAATGAAAAGGGAAATAAAGTAATCTATATAAAAAAACATAATATTTGGACAAGTGTAAACAATTGTTGAATGTTTTTTCTATAAGTATTAGTTCTATATTGTTATTCCCCAGGTCATTATTTTGATCATTTCTTAATACTGTGATCAACCACCTCTCCCTATCTAAACTTGAAAGATTTGTTTGGTGATTACGTGTTGATATTTCTAAACAACTATACAATGGAACCACTCATCCTCTATATATCCTCTCTATAATTATTTAGATTTAGATTAGTATTGTAATATTTAATTAGTGTATATGTGTAACTTCTCTTATTGCTACTAAGACCTTTAATTATAGTTGTAATATTTATCTTAGCGCCTTGCCGCCTTGGTGTAAATGAGTTTTGTCCCATAAATTAATGTAAAAATCACTTAAATATAAGCTTTTTGCCCAGCCTGATCAATATAAAGAGTTGAATTCCCAAACATCTCATTGTTGGCGATTATAATTTTAAAAACATATATTATACTGTTTTTTATTCAATATTGTCATTCCCCCACATATGCATTATTTTTTAAGGATTTCCATGATTTTTTAGCACTAGCAAATGTGGCGTGTGATCCAACCCACATGTGCATCCATCTTCGTGACCCAGACTCGTCTAGCCCGAGCAATACTCGACCCGTTTTAATTTTTATAGCCCAGACCCAAATGTTTGTATTTGTTTAAAAAATATTATTATTTTTAAACAAAGAGTCATTCTCATTCTCGTTAACTTCAAGATCGTTACACATTTGCACTAGGTTTAGATCGCACAATCTCTAGCTAACAACTATAACTAATCTGTTAAAACATTCTAAACTCGCTGGCCTCACACAATGTGGGGTGAGACTCCTACAAATTGATCTATCATTAGGTTCATGTGCCATATTGTCAATCTGCTACTCGGGTCACACCTCCAATCTGTCTTCATCAGGTTGCGACAACTCTGTAGTTTGAAGTGGCTGCAGTTGGATTTTTCCAATCATCGATGAGTGTACTGAAGAAGTGTCTAGGGCATGTCCGTTTTGTTTTGAAGAAGTCTAGTATTGCATGCCTCCATTTTTATTCAGTGTTGGCCAGAATTTATCCACACTGGGTTTCCACAACTTCGTAGTTCTGATTCGTGAACCTTTTTGGAGGTTGTCGTTAGATTTCTCCAATCAGCGCGACGGGATGTCATCCATGTCTCGCCGGAGTCGCAAGAAAACCAACAGTACACATAGAAAAAGACATAAAAACAAACTAAAACAGAATAACCTAAACCATGTCGTCATTTAGGGGAGTCGTGCTACAACACATATCTGCTCTAGCCCATAAGTGATTATCGCCTTAAGAAAGTTGTCCGCTGAACTCGCTGCATGTGTGGTGCTATAGCCAGTGGGAACTCCGTTGTGTGCCAAAAATTCTGATCGGTAAATATATACTACTACAGAACGAACCATCGTTTTCCAGTGGGTCAGACCACATACTCCCAACCATAGGATAACTTATTTTGACTGTTGCCAGAACCTAACACCACTAATGACAAAGTCAAAACTAAATGCTTCCAATCAACTCTCCACCGCAGTCACCACAAGGCTACCGTGGCTACAACCGACTACGATGAATATTTATTGAGCTACTAGATAGCACATTGGGTGGGGATAAATTATAGGGATGGACTAAAGAAGAACCTGCACTAGATGTGCTTTAGAACAAAATTTCTGACAGGGCCGAGTTGGGAAAGAGCTGTTCACTGCCGCCGCCCGTTTGACCGACTTCGCTGTCATTGACCGACTGCTGGATGACTGCTGACCAGGCCGGGAAATTTTTGACTTTGAAGGACCGTCAGCCAGCTCACCGGAAAGCTTTTTCGAACCGCCTGTGGCCTCGCCAGAGATGTGGCCCGCGTCTCCTACGTCCGAGCCGACCAGATCTGTATTAGCTCCGGTTTGCTGACTCACGCTCGACTCACCGGATGTCAGCCAACCTGATGCACCGGTGTGAGCCGTGGTGGCCTCGCCAGAGATGACCACTGACTCACCATATTTCTTTCTATGTGTCCGCCGAAGTTGCGATCTCCAGCTAGGTCTCGCGAAGGAGCTCACATTTCCGTCGATCAGAGTCGGGTGGAGCTAGCCTCTGCCGTCGTTTTCTTGTACCGGCAGGATCTTCTTGCTCAGCTCGTTAGTTTGCTCGCTGGAGCTCCGGTGATGGGAGCAGAGGAGTAGGTAGTTCCCGGTCATCCCCCCTAGTTCTACGGATGAAAATAAAAGACATGAAAGTGAAAAGTTTGGGGAGGCTTCCGGCCGGCAGGTGGCAGCGGCGACAACCTCCCCAAGATTAGGGTTTGGGTTCGGTTGGAGATGGAACTTTTATGTAGAGAGAATTTTTCGATGCCACACTTAGCGAGCATGCAAATATTTTTTCACGATCAAAGAAACTTTGCACTTCCTCCGCTCATTATTGAATGTGTCATTTATTTTACTAATAAAAAATTTGTGTGAACCGCCGAGACGGTCTCACACATGTTTATTGTAAAAAATGTAATATTAGATATTTAAATTATAGGAACTAATCTATAATTATTATATAGTGTATTTTATTTTTTATTTTTATTTTTCTAACTCCATAGTTGTTCCTCTTCCTCTCAACCGCCAGAATTCTCACATACTTAGATTTAAATTTCATCCGTTTTTCCTTCTTCGATCAACAATTTTGTCGACGAAATGTGTTGAATTTCATCATTCCATCATCTAAAAGGTAAGAGTTCTAATTTGTAGTTCATTTTTTCCTACTTTGCAGTTCGTTAAGTGTATGATTTGGCATGTTATTTTCGTATAGGAAATCATGTCGTACCAATTCCATTACGTAATCATTTTTATTTCGCGATTGATCAAGCAAATGAATGCAGTGATATCTTATTTTTGCTTCTTTTGAAAGTGTTCTGTTGTATAGCTTTATCTGCAATGACATATGATTTGTGATTATTTTTGCTATGATTATATTTTGTAGGTACCAATGTGGAGCTTAGTATAATTTTGTAGTCACTAACCTAACTATTGGAAGCAATGAACTATTAACATGTATCTTTTGTTTTTTTTAAACAATGGTCTCATTCTCATTGATACGTGGGAACCGTGTTATAAAGCATAATCGATTTTGCTAAATTGTGCGTGTTGACTACAACTAATCTATCTGCTTTAACAATTGATAAAGTAGAGAATACCATACCTAGAATTTGAATTTCCCTAGTCATTAACCTTACATTAGGAGGGATTCTGGGTAGTTATTGATGTATCGTAGCGCTACTTCACAGTCGGTTTTGATGAGTACCTGGAAGACCCCTCTATTGGTGACTTATATCATTGCGTTGAGCATTGCCACTAGTTCAGCTTGCACTGCTGATAATGCTCTGATGATTGTCGATCCGGACAAAGGTTCTTTCAAGCTTCTCATTTTTGCACACCATGCCGCAACCCCATTTCCTGATTTCCCGTAGTATTCTGCGTATGTTGCTATAGTCATGCACTTCATTAATAGGTTGTCTACGACCCTGTCCTTCTTTAGCCATACAAGTTGGATGTCCCCTGCTGTGTAGCACGTTTTGTGACTTGTCCCCTTCTGTGCTTCGGTCCAGGTGGTTTGGTGCACTCTCTCCCTATTTTAGCAGCCGTCGTGACAGTTGTATTTATCATAGTCGTGGTATGGTTGATAGAAGTCACTGTCTGATCAAAGGTTGTCGTGTTCCGTGCACACCAGGTCGCTCATATGACTATGCAAGCTAGTTCCCTGTCCACATGTTGTGGTGCTAATGCAAGCCATGATTTCAGCCACAGTCGTAGCGTTTCTGGCCTTTCTCTATTGAAATCCAACCCTAGTTAATTATGCCTCTAGACTCTTCGCACAAATTTGCATTCAAAAGGCATATGTTCCACTGATTCTTCCACCATCGTGCATATTTGGCAAGTCGTCGAAATGTTTATCCCCTTCTTACGAAGGTTCGGTGTAGTTGGGAAAGCTCATTGTATCATTCTCAAAATTAGGAATTTGATTTGTTAGGGAATATTTCCACATTTGTGTATTATCCTGCCCATTTCCCTGGGTTGTGAATGATGATGGTTTCGCTCGCATGCTCACAACTTTTTCTCCTACATGGTGTGCTATCCCAATTTGACAGTGTATTTCCCTAGTAATTCTTTGTCCCGGGCTTGATAATCCACCACACCAAAAGCGGTATAGAAAGTGGATTTTGACTATTTCCTTAATTGTTTGACTAGGGTATAACACTCTGAGCAGTGGTGATCTCCACTGCTTGTGTCTATGATGATGTCACTGACTTTAAAACCTAGGTTTAAGAGGATATTATTGTTGCTAAATTTTATAGTATTCTATTAATTTGGAATCCAATTATCCTGGATGTCTACAGAAATCCTTGTCACGATCTTCCACTTCAAGTGTGGTTTGATCAACTCTAAACCCCAAAGTAGTCCTCTCCAGCCCCATGAGTCTGCCTTGTTTTGGTGAAGTTTTTAGAAGGCTTTGTCTTCTACAGTACTTTGCCCAAAAGAACTTTGAGAAGAAAGACTTCTTGTTTTGAAGGATCGACCACGCTTGTTTCTCTAGCATTGCCTGATTCATCTTCGATGACGACTTTATCTTGAGCCCCCACGCCACTTTGAGGCGCATATTTTTGGCCACGCTTTGGTAGCCCCCCTTACGTACATGTCTCGTTGGCAGTGCTGATGAAATTCGGAAGGTTTTTCATTGTTCTCTTTGCATAAATATCAAACTTTTAAACCTACCTGCCCAAAAAGTAGACTGATTATTGATCAATAATAATTGCATTCAGCTAGTGTCCTAGCACACTTGTTTTCTTATCTTGAGAAACCGATCTTCTATGTAAACTCCTTCAATCGAAAATTCCAAAATTCAAAGGCAATGTTTATTGAATTTAGGGTTGGTAGTTTCCAACGGGTTAAAAAGAAGTGGATTGGTGCTTAGAACTCAAGTTAAATGAGTTTACCAATAAAATTACTCAACTCAAACAACAATAACAATTAAAAGAGCCGTCAGGTTATAATTGAATGGCAATCGTCCGTTCCAACTTTAAAATTTACCAGTACAACTAATGAATCCGACACGAAAAACATAAAATGAAATATTCCTCCTTTCTAGACTAAACTTCACAAAATCTATTTCACGATTTTCAAGAAACATGTTTGACTGTTAGTGTGTTTAACTACGTATAACAACAACAAATAAAAAATCGATATTTAAAAACTACTTACTACGAAAAATCCAACATCACATACGATAATATTATTGTTTATATATCTATTAAAATATGCGATCAAACTTTGATTGTGTTGTCTGTCAAATAGCAAATGTCAAGTAGTAAATATCAAATAGTAAATGTGCAATTTAATCGAGTACGAAAGGAATATCTCAATATGTGGGTCACGATAACCTAAACAATACAAGTAATTCAAAACATGGCAACTTAAGATTAGGAAGCATGAACCTGCCAACATAGACCTTGCACATATTCTATCGTATAGAAAATGACACATTTATCTTTTCTAAATCAAATTTTACAAACTTTGACTCTAATTATATATTAATATATATAAAATAAAAATATCATGTGTGATATTGTTAAATTCGTCTTAACATATATTTCCTAAATATCAAATTTTTAAGCAAAATTGTTGTGTGTAGTTAGAGATATTGTTAGTAAAACATGATCATTGAAAACTGTGAAAAAATAAATATGTCATTTTTAATGGACGGAGGGGAGGGAGCGGCATCTTCCCTTGGCATTCCACAAAAAAAAGACGTGTTCAAGCCCGCAAAAATTTTAAACTAAAACGTCTAAACGTAATTAAACTTGTTAAACTGATTTTTCTTGGTGCGTTTTGGCGTGATATTCTTCTTCCTTTCTATTCACGCTGACTACGTAATTTCACCAAATGAATCTACCAAAATAGACCGTCCCGTCCCGCTCAATGTGTTCTTTAATGCAGTCAAATGTGGAAAAAGGATTGAGATGGTACATTCCTAATTCTAGTCTTCCACAATAATCAGCCAATAAAGACCCTACTCTTTATTCCACTTTCCAAATTCAAATGTTTTACATCCTTAATCACGCTCTTGTATAGCCTAAGACCTTGTTATTCCGAACTGATTTCTTATTTAACTGAATCAATCTGAACTATAATATACATAGTGAAAAATAGGAATAATAAAACAAACGAGGTGTATCAGTAGGAATTCAAAATTTTACTGAACTCCAGTGCTGATAAGTTGGAAAGAACATGGCCTAAATCCTCTCCGTACTGTGCTAACCTTGCTGCTTCTTTAACAACAAATTTAGTTCACATTTCACATTTACGGAAATGAAATGGAACTATTCATTTTCTAACTCCTGTAGGAAATTGACCTACTTTCAGTTTCCATGTAATGATTAGCACCCATACCCCTTCACCGTATGGACCAGTTCAGACTATTGAAGAACAAACTAATTCAAGACCAAGTCATTCCTTGCCTGAAAACACTGTTGGACTCAGCATATCTCTCCTATTTAGGGATCCATTCGGAGGTCAGAAGATTGGAATCCCTCCGGTTGAGGTCGAGCACGACGGAGGACAAGTTGGACTCCCTCTGGACACCATTTTCTCCGGCAGCAGCGGTGGTGTCGGAAACGCCGAGGAAATCCATCTGCACTGTAACCGTAGATGAGGGATGTTGGGAAACGGGAATCGCCATAAGGGTTTAAATGTTAAAAACATGAAAAATCTCAAATCTATATGTGTTGTGCGGAATGGAGAAAGAACAGAAAATATGAACGAAATTAACAAGACACAAGATTTACGTGGTTCACCA
>JAULKM010100496.1:0-10485 GCA_032355605.1 Rubia tinctorum
CGGGCAACTTCTGCTGTAAGCCGCGTTTTAGGCAAAAACTTATTTTCAATAAAAAGGGTCCGGGAACCCTATAAACCTTTTTAAATTTTAAAAAAAAAGATACACAAGTAAAGGAAATATATGCCAGTATACAAAATATTTTAACACACCCCTGAAATCGAAGCAGGAGGTTCTCAAACGCATAGACTGGTTCTGAACTCATGAAATATTACACTAGGCAAACCCTTTGTGAAAATGTCGGCAAAATAATGGGATGATAGCATGTGGAGAACACGAACAAGACCTAAAGCAACATTTTCCCGAACAAAGTGAATGTCAATTTCAATGTGCTTCGTCCGCTGGTGTTGGAATCAATTGGACGAGAGGTATATAGCACGACATTATCACAGAAAATAATAGTGGCCTTGGAGATGGGAGATTTCAGCTCGTGATGCAGACTTCTTAACCAACAAGATTCATCCACTGCACTAGCAACCACACGATACTCAGCTTCTGCGCTAGATCGAGAAATAGTCGGTTATCGTTTGGATGAGCAAGATAGAAGGTTGTCACCCGGATAGAGACAGTAGCTAGAGGTAGAGTGTCTGGAATCTGGACAACCAGCCCAATCGACACCACAATATGTAGTAAGCTGCGTAATAGGGCCAGGGTGAAGAGAGAGATCAAGAGAAGTGGTACCTCGAATGTAACACAAGATACATTTCAAAGCATTCAAGTGTGCTTCCCTAGGATCATGCATATAAAGACAACATTGTTGAACAACGTAACAAATATCCATCTTGATGAAAGTGAGGCACTGTAAGGCACCAGTAAGAGAGTGATAGTGAGTAGGATCCGAAATAGGAGGGTCGACATCTAGGCTCAGTTTTGGGTTAGTGTCAACTGGTGTCATGCAGGGATTGCATGCCAGCTTTTTGTAGTATTTCAGAAGCATACTTCTCTTTACTTAGATGAAGGCCTGACGTAGTCTTTGTCACTGAAATACCCAAGAAGTAGTGCAGGGGACCTAATTTTGTCATAGAAAATTCACGGATAAGAACCTGAATGATGCTATTAAGAAAAGGCACCGAGGAAGCAGTCACAACTATATCATCAACATAAAAGAAGTAGATAAGCCTGCTTTGAGCCATTGTGATAGACAAAAAGAAAGTGATCGGAATTGCAATCAACAAAACCAAAACATAGTAGGTGACTAGCAAAACGTTGAAACCAAGTACGGGGAGCTTGCTTAAGGCCTTAGAGAGCCTTGTTCAATTTTCAAACATGATTTGGAAATTGAATACTAACAAATCCAAGAGGTTGCTCACAATAAACCAATGCATCGAGACTGCCTTGGAGGAAGGCATTCTTCACATCAAGCTGGTGAATGGGTCATTGCTTCGACAAAGCAAGTGTCAGAAAAGTGCGAATTGTGGCAAGTTTAACAACCGGGGAGAACGTATCATCAAATTCAATTCCTTGTTTTTGTGAGTAGCCTCGAGATTCCCATCTAGCCTTGTATCTAGATAGACATCCATCTGCTCCAAATTTGTGGCAAAAGAGCCATTTTCCTGACACAATATTAGCATATTTTGGCCGTGGAAAAAGATCCCAAGTCCTATTATTAACCAAGGCATCATATTCCTCTTTCATAGCATTAAACCATTTGAGGTCTTGAATGGATGTGTTGTGGGTTTTCGGAATGGGAGATATGGAGGCAGAGTGATAGACATCCCAAGACGACTACCACCATAAATGAAGATATTCCACGTCTTGATCAAACATTCAAGGGTTATGTTTGGGATTCTCTAAGTGACATGGTTGGACCTATGACAATGTTAAGAATGAAGCTTAGGGATGCGACATTGAATGGTTTGATTGATCGCCTTTATAATGAAGAATTAATGGAGAAGTCGGCAAGGGTTTGGATTACTTATTCAAGTTTGTCGATTAACTGAAGACATTATGAAGAACACTATAATTTTTTTCCCATTGAATTAATTAATGAGGTAGTGTGATCATTGTAACATTATTTTATTTTGGTTTTGGACTGAGGAGCTCGGTCATGTGGGTTTTGAAGAGCTGGTTCGAAATTGACAGTCCATTAGAGTTTAGAATATTCAGTTTTATTCTGATTAGAATTAGATTTGGTAAGAGTAGATAATGAGATATTTTTCTAGTCTATCTCTTACTAAGCTGCAGCCGAATTAAGGTTAAATGGGGTTTATTTTTGGTATTTTAGTTAGATATGGTTTTAGGTTCCTAAATCTGCCATAAGTTGATTCAAATTCCAATTCTGTTTAGGGTTTGTAATGGCTGAAATTTACCTATATTTAAATAGAGGTTCAACCGAGAATTATACACACTTTTACCAATCAAATATTCAGAATTTTGAGTTATTCTTAATATCTTCATTGCTGCTTAATCCTGCGGGTTAATTAAGTTTCAATTTCCTTTGTGAGTGTACCATGCGGGCTAGATGCTTATAAAGAACCCTTGTGATCTAAACATGCAGGCTATTTAGAGAGCAGGTCGGAGTTGAGTGTACCCTGCAGGCTAGACGCTGCAATTTTGTGCATTTATACTGAGTTGGGCAAGATTCTCAGTTTAAATAAAGATCCGATATTCCGAAATCCAGAGTCTTTGCAAGGAGATTCATATCACAGGGAGGTTGAAAATTGGTTTGGGTTTCGATATTCCATTTTGACCCGAGTACGCATTGGGGGCCACAATCAATCTGGATGGGTTCGATTAGAGTGGTCTGTAGTGAATTTTGAGAAGGTGTGGGAGAGTTCATGGGAGTTAGAGGAGAATCATTTTGCGAGAAAGAATTGATAGGGGAGCTAAGAATAAGAGTTGGTGGCAGATGGTGTGTTAACTGTTGAATATGGAGTATAGTGAGATGGTTTGGGAAGAAAGTGTGGGTCGGGTATCGGCGGAAGACTTTGTTCTTGAGTGAACTGATCGAGAATGGACAAATCAGATTTTTTTGTGAAGAGGTAAGGGAATGTATCCTCATAAAAAATGACATGTCTACTTATGATAACTTTGTTGGTGGATAAATCAAGGCACCTATAACCTTTATGATTGAGAGCATATACGACAAAGATTTAAGAAGTAGAGCGAGGTGAAAGTTTGTGTGGCATGACCGCAGATAAATTTGGATATCAGAGATATCCAAAGACCCTAAGATGAGAATATGTAGGTATTTTAATATAGAGGGACTCATGAGGAGATTTCATGGATTTTTAGTTGGAATGATGTTGAGAAGGTAGGTTGCGGTGTTGAGGGATTCAACCCAGAATTATGGAGGAATACGAGCTTAGAAGAGAAGGGTACGAAGAACATTGTTAATGGTACGGACCATGTGTTCAGCTTTACCATTTTGTTGAGAGGTGTGAGGACAAGAGAATATGTAGAGAATTCTATTGATTTGGAAGAAATTTTTCAGCTCTAGATTGTTGAATTCGCCCTTATGGTCACATTGAATATGTTTGATGGGGAGGCCGAATTGATTTTGAACGTAAGTATGGAGTGCTTTAAGAGTATGTGTAGTTTCTGATTTTTGTTTGAGAGTAAAAAAGTCCATATGAACTGAGAAAAATCATCAACTATTACTAGATAATACTTAAAACCGCACTTGATATAGGTGATGTCCAAAGATCATAATGAAAGATATTGAAGGGAAACGTTGAAGCAAAATTTGACAAATAAAATGGAAACCTGACGTGCTTTCCTAGTTGATAAGCTTGACAGAGATCAACTTGAATTTTATTTAAAGGAATAAATTTCAAAACACTAATTGCATGAGCATCGCAATGACCAAGACAGCGATGCCATAGAGTTGATGTATTTTTTAAAGTCGTTGGGGCGAGATGTGAAGAAGTAACATAGGGGGACGGGAGCAACAAGGGGTAGATCTCGCATGAACTATTGCATCGATGGATCTCTGTATTGGTGGGAGAAAATTGATTGTCACTAGTGAATTTTCTAATAGAATTTAGATTTTTGGTGAGATTGGGTGTAACCTGGATGCAATTGAGCTTAAGGGGAGGGGAGTTGGAAATATAGGTGTGTCTGATGTTCGTAATGGGAAGAGATTGGTTATTGCCCACAATAATGCTAGAAGATGAAATGATACCTGGATTAAGAACGAGATGATAATTACCTGGGTGAGAAGTTATGTGCGAAGAGGCAGCGCTGTCCATATACCAATCATTTTAAGCTGGTTTACTTAAATTTGATTAAGAGCAGCAACCAAAGCTTGTTGATCCCAACTTGGAGGGCTTTGTTGTTGAGTATACATTGCTAGCGAAGTTTTATTTGCATTCGGGCGAGGGCCAAGGATTCCTGAACCCCAATTGTTGTTCAAATGTTGGTTACTCCAAGGCTGATTGTTTGAGAGAAGTTGATAAAGTTGCTGCTGAAAATTGCCGCGTTCACAACTTCGACCGCGCCCACGTCCTTGCCAATGGTAGCCATGGTTTTGGTAGGAACTATAAGAGGTATTTGTGGATGGTGGTTGCAGAATGGGAACAGCGGGTACTTTGATGGAGTAGTGATGACAAGGGCTGAAATCGGTTCAGTCGTGTGTGCTCGGCCGGACTCCTTCAAAAGAAACATGTTGCGTGCTTCCTAGAAAGTGGGAAATGGCTTTTGGATGGGTATAATGGTAGCAAAGGTTGAGAAACTGTCATTAATACCTTGAATCGCTTGGAGAACCATAGTTTCATTTGTCACGGGTTGATTCATGTCTGCAAGGCTGCCAGCCAGAGTTTTTAACTTTTGACATTACTCAGTGATGGTGCTGGTATCTTGTTTCAATCCTCGGAACTCAAATTCAATTTGAATGGCGCGGGTCTTATTGTTATTGAGAAAGAGGTCCTCGATGGCCATCCGAATGGTGTATGCCGAAACATCCAATTGAATGACGTTTTCAAGAATTTGATGAGAGATTGATCCATAAATCCAAGGATGACAATGAAATTAAGCATCTTCCATGTTTCATCTTAGGCTGAATCGGGAGATTTGGTGTCGTCAGTGGGGAAAGAAGTGAAAATTTTCCAAGAGTGGCGAGGAAAAGGGCACGCCAATTGGTGTAATTGGATGGCAAAAATTATAGAAGAAGTGGAACATGAGTTTTAATGTTCGCAACATGTAGGGCTTGTTGGCTAGAAATGGTTATGGCTATTAAGGGAGGATTTTACTTGTTTTAAAGTCACTTGTTTTGTTGTTCGTAGATCATTCGGTGGTGCGGTAGCTTTTTGTTGATTCAGACATGGTGATGGGAGTAAGAGGGAGATCGGCAAGGTGAAATTAAGGAGATTAGGGAGAAGAAGGTATCGGCTCTGATACTATGAAAGAGATATATGAAATCACTCTTGGGGTTTGCCATTAATATTCCTAGTATATATACATATATATATATATACATATATATATATATGAGAGTACATATGAACAGTTGTACGATACACAAGGAAAGGAAATATATGCTAGTATTCAATATATTCTAACAGTACATTGTGATTTGTGGGATCCTGCTCCAGTTTTATTTGGAAGTGGTTTTCGTGTTATGTCTTTTTTCAAAGTGATAATAGCACTGAATTCACAAATATGCATCTGCGATCTTATTTCATAACTAAGGGGACTTTCATAAGATTTCATGTTTGTCTGTTCCGCTCCATAACAAATGGAAGAGTGCGATCTTATTTCGCAACTAAGGAGATTTTCATTGGATTTCATGTCTGTCCCCTCCATAATAAATTGTGGAGTGCACGCAAACACCGTTATGCAACAGAATGGAGCTATTCATGCTTTCCCATTCTTTCTTGCATTTTTTTCTTCATAATGTTCTTCATAGCATGCTTCACAATTTTCACCCTTTTTAATGTAGAGTATATCTCTTCATTCAACCTTTTGCTCCACACAAAGTATCTTCTCGCAGAATGTCTTACATTCTTTTAAGATATAGCTCACAATTAAGGATTTCCAATTAAGTGAGTATATTTTACTCGACATTTCAGTTTTGATGAGGCCTCATTCCTTGCCATAATTCCTTGAATGTCTCAGTAATTATTGATCCTGACTAAGAAGCTTTATCTAAACCTTCTCTGACTACACTCACATTTCCTATATTGCTCCCCTGAGCTTGAGTCTCCAGTATTTCACATGCTAGCTCTCTTACGCCATCTTCAGCTACATTTTCGACCGCGGCCCTTGATTGCTCTTCAACGTTGTCTCTGGTTGCCTCTCCACTGCATTTACCACCAAAATTGAGTCATCGTATGCCAACTTGATCTAAGATAGGAAGTCTCACAACTCAGGGTTAATCGGATTGGATAGTTACATGTTTTCTTGTGGCTCTTCTCTCTCAGACTGAACCTTGTGATTTTCCCCCTGCCCTTATGGATCTGTGATGGGTGGCTTCTATGGATGAGAAGATGGGGGGCCTTTGGCACCAACACACCTAGGATCTTGCTCTTCGCTCCTCTAATGTAAACATTATTGGCTCTAAATGGGTCTATCGCGTCAAGCATCGTCCCGATGACACTATTTATTGGTAGAAAACTTGATTGGTTGCTCAAGAATTATCTCAGCTACCAATTTTTGACTTCACACATACCTTCAATCCCATCATCAAGGCATGATCCATTGAAATAATTATTGTGTCCCTTGCTACTACTTTTCATTGACATCTCTATCGGCTAGGCATTAAGAATGTATTTCTTAATGGTCTTATCAACGCACAAGTATATGTGGAATGTCTTCTGGATACATTGATACTCTTTATCTGACTTCGTATGTTGTTTTTGTAAGGCCATTTATTATCTTAAACAGGCTCCCTGGATTAGGTTTCAGCATCTCTTATTTGCGTCGCATGGAGTTTTGTTGTTGCCCAGTTGATGCTTCCCTTTTTATATTTTTCCACGGAACAAAAGTTCCGTATCTCTTGGTGTATATGGATGACATAATCCTCACTAGATATGACCTAGTTCTCTCTCGTAGGTTCATTTATCGCATTGACAGTTAGTTTGTCATCAAGGACCTTGGGTCTCTTCACTATTTTTAGGGTTTCAGGTCTCCCATTCCTCTTCTAGACTCTTTTTTGGGCAACCAAAGTATATCGTGGAGATTTTTTGCGTGGGAACATGACATATGTTGCTCCTGGCTCCTACCTTATTTGCTCCTAGTTTTCAGCTTCTAAGCTCTTCGAGTGCTAAGTTCTCTAATCCTACCATCTATCGCTCGCTTGCTGGTACTTGTAGTATTTGACCATCACCATGCATAACCTTTCTTATGCAGTTAACTTTGTCAGCCAAAATTTTCATTCGTGTCCTGATGATCATTATCAGGCTATCATTCACATTTTTTGGTATGCTCTTGGTACGCTTTATTATTGTCTCCTTTTTTGGTCATCATCGGGGTCTCTTTCCATTTTGAGCTATTTTGATGCAGATGAGGCTCATTTCCTCGAGACTAGACGTTCCCCATATAGTTATACCATCTTTCTTGTGGGCTATCTTGTTTTTTTAGAATGCCAAGAAGTAATCTACGGTTTCTCGATTCAACTGTGAAGTCAAATATCTTGATATGCCGAGCACTATTGTTGAACTTGCTTGTATGTTCAATATGCTCAAGGAACTTCAAGTTCCTCTTGCCGCTTTTTCTGCTTTGTGATAACATCAGTACCATCTTTCTAGCTCAAAATCTCGTTGTTCACAAGCGATTCAAGCTCATTGATATTGGCTACCAATTTGTTTGATAATTAGTCAGTTTTGGCAAGGTTAAAGTTAGTCATGTTCCGTCTCCTTTGCATGTTTGATGACATGTTTACTAAGAGCCTATTTTGTACTAACTTCTTTGTTATGTTTCGTTCCAAACTTTGCTTATTTTATAATTATAATCTTGGTTTGAGGCGACTAGTAGAGAGTGTGTTTGGTGGAGCTATACTTGTAAATAAAATTGGCTTATTTTAAAATTTGTGGGAGACCAGTTTCTACTTATACTCAAAATATAGCTTCCGTTTTTAAAATAAGCACTTTTTAAATTGTTTTTCAAACACTAAAAAGCTAAGTTAAGTACTTAAAAATCCTGCCAAACACACCACAATATCTTGGTTAATATTGATTTTATATTTTACATATATAGATTAGGTTTGCTTTATTTGTTCATTCTATATTTTTAGAGGAAATTTTCAGAAAAATGAATTGTCCATAAGCTTATAAATAGGTCACTTTAATTTTAAACTTAAAAACTATATTTTTGTTAGTTTAAACATTATATTTTATAAGTTAAAACGTGTAATAAGGTGTGTTTAAATGTGAAATATCAGAAATATTATATAAAAAGTAAAAAATTAAACCTAAAAATAATTCGTTTACGTTTAAAAATTTAGTGTTTAATTTATCAAATGCAATATATAAATAATAAAAATAAACCTATTAGGATATCTCCTCGACTCTAATATTGCATATTTGACATAAGCAAGGGTGATTTTACCTTCGTTCACATACATTTAAACCAAGAAAGACCATCACTTTCCTCGAACCACAAAAATGGTAAAATACACTTAAAATATGTCCAAAACTACTGGTGATACACACACTACTCTGTATAATGCACGCTGGCCTTTTTAAAGAATGAGAAACAAGTTGGCTTTTAGAATAAAACCACCTCTCATTTTCAAGTTTTGAATTTCGTACAAAAAAAACTCATAGTAGATCATGAATGGCCGCAATGCAAATAGGCCAAAACATGTAAAAAGTGTTCGGCGGTTGGTTTTTGCAAAAATATTTTGCCAAAGACGGTGCCTGACAAATAGATGCTAGCTGTTTCATTTGGTTTTCTTTTAAGCATCAATAACTGTCTAGCATCAGGCGGTACAGTAAATACATAGCATAAAGACGTTTAGCATACCATAAAACTCGATCTCTAGAAATCCTCACAACCCTGAAGAGTTAGGAGGAAAAAATAGATAACACAGAATGGTCTATAGAGATGGCGTTTTCACTTTATTTTAGAGGAACCCCTTGCACGAACCATTCTTAAGACCGCTAAGCCCTCTCGAATGAGTTCTAGTATAGAAGTTTTCAACGTAGACCGGGGTTCAAATCTTTCACTCACTGAGAAGTTAAAACCCGTGACTAAATCATCCTGAAGACGGTGTTTATATTAGATGTTTGATTTTGTAAATATTGTTTGATAAATGACGGTTAGTTGTTGGTTGTTTATTGAAAAACATAATAATTAATACTAAATTAAAAGGTTACTCTCATCAATTAGTTTCTTTCTTTTTGGCTGAAAATTTGACTTTCAACTAAATTTAAAAAATCAGCTGTGAAACAATTTTGTTACTTGGTTGACTGAAATCAAAAGTTAAAATCCAACTAAAATACTAGTTGACAAACTCTCTCAAAATGAAGAGAGAGAAAACTAATGAGAGCAAGCTTCCTGATTCTCTTTTGACTTTAAAGTTAATCATTATATTTTGTATGAAATAACTAACAACCACTAACTGAACAGAATTTACAAAGTAAAACAACTAACATAAACGGTTAGTCAAACCAGTCAAATGAAACAGTCAACATCAAACCATCATTCAAACATGGTCTTTAGTTCTAACAAACTTGATTGGGACAACCTTACTTTGAAATCATATTAAAATTGAATTTTCTATTAAGTCATTAAAAATCGGATTGCTCGAATTCCCCTGATATGGTTGAGAACCCATACAATGCTCCATCCATTATGCAGATATAGAGGGTGTTTGGTAATTATCTTTTAGATAGTTTTTTTTATCTTCTCAATTTTGTAAAACACCTTTAAAAAAAACATTAAACAACTGATTTTTCGCAAGTTTTTCGCTAAAGATGCTGTCTGGCGAATGGTTGTTAGTCGTTTCATTTGACTGGTTTGACTAGTTTATTCACTAGTTTATATTAGATGTTTAACATTGTAAATATTGTTTGATAAAAGACGATTAGTAGTTAGTTGTTTACCGAAAACGGAATAATTAATACATCAAAAGGTTGCTCTCATCAATTAGTTTCCTTCATTTTGACTGAAAATCTGACTTTTCAACTAAATAAAAAAGTTAGTTGTGAAACACTTTTTTACTTGTTTGACCAAAATCAAAAGCCAAAATTTAACTAAAATACTAGTTAGCAAACACTCTCGAAATGGAAAGAAGAAAAACTAATGAGAGTAAGTTTCCTGGTTCGCTTTTGACTTTATAGTATTAATTATTATGTTTTGTATAAAACTAGCAACCATTAATTGAACAGAATTTACAAAATCAAACTAAAGTCATATTCAATGGTAGAAATCGCTACTGGTTTCTGACTAATTAAATATATTATTTTTCTCATTATATCTCTTCCACCTAACTTTAAGAAACTACTCACTTTCTCATCCACAATGGTAAGACACCACTTTATACTATTCATGGACCTCATTTGATTCTCTCTATCCTACTCATTAATTTTACCATTAACATTTAATTTA
>JAULKM010100497.1:0-10485 GCA_032355605.1 Rubia tinctorum
ACTATCTACTTAGTTGTATTTAGTGAGCATATTGGGCTTAAAAATAGTATCTTTGAGAGGTACGGCGATGACCTCCCCAGGACTAACGTTTTCTTCATTCTCCAATGCCCTTCTCTTGTGTATCTCCCAACTTTCTAGTAGGATGTGAGTATAAGTTAACCACAGAAACTGTCCTTTCCTATGAGTGAATATGTAATCCTTAGGCAACGTGTGCTTGTGCTCTCTCAAACTCTTCGATAACATCCTCATAGCCATTTTTTCTCAAAACCTTCGTATCGGGAGGATCAATTTCAAAGGGTCACTATTTAAACATAATTAGAGCCAATAAGTTAACAATTGATTAAATCATATTGGGAAAGTAGTATATTGCATGGATCGCAATACAATATCAATATCAATACCCTGCACTTTATACATAGGATGTCTTTGTACTCCTCCGGGACCTCGGGCCAACTATCATATTTTATGTCTACCCTCGTTCTACCAACTTTCCTAACCCAACTAGAACACCTAGTACGTTCCTCCGAAAAATATTTATCAAACTTGTTAAAATCTAACAACGTTAATTATTTCCTTGCAATTCCCCGCTCCAATATCCTACAATGTGTTCTTGCTAATCCTACCTCATCTGGCCCTTCCACTTCATCCTCCTCATTTCCACTCGGTTCATCATTTTCTTCTTCTGTGAGTTCATTTTCGTGACATGTTACAACCTAAAATAATGTGATGAAATATAATATATTTTTTATGAACCCTAGGGTAACACAACGTGTATTTGAAAAACCCTAGTGCAATGGAAGTAGTAAATTCATACAAGAAAACTATTTTAATGAAAACCCCAGGAAATTAGCTATCAAAAGATGCTAAAAAAAAATTTAAATCATATGAGATTCATGAGTCCAATTTCATGTCTTCCAATGGATTATAACCCAAAAAAATCCCCAACTCAAACATGAGTAAGCTAGTCACAATAACCCCAAAACAATGCCTCCAAAACGGGTAGAAATTTGATTATCATTTCTTCTATTGAGTGTGAGCTAGGGTGTTCCTTTGCCTTTGGAAAACAGGTTTGAGAAATTGTGGATGGATTGAGATGAATGGATGAAAGGTAAGGGAAGAAGGTTTTGGTAGGAAAAAGAGAGGGAATTTTCTCTGAAGGTTGTGCAATAATGTGGGTTCAAAAAGAATTTAATGCTTCTAATTTCCATTGGCCAACCTTTTTAGCTCTGAGTTCGCAACTGGGTAAGAGCAAGTTACTCAATGGAAACTCTGTCGTGGCTTCTTTAAGTAGTTCCTGAGCGAGTTCTGAACTCAGAACTCACTCTTTATATATATATATATATATATATATATATTAAAAATGATGGTTCATAATAAATTAATCTCCAAATCAACTAACTTCCACTTTTGCTCAAAATCTCCCAAATTCCATGAAAAATCAACACAATCTTGATTGCAATGGTGTGGAGTCAAGGAGGTACGGCGCGCCATCAAGCATGTTCAAGGGCTCATGACCCGTTCATAGAGATAGGGAAAATTTGAAATTCCTCAACACCTAGGCCGAAGAAAGGTACATCGATTTCCTTTTCCTTAAGTGCACAACATAGAGCCTTTGACATTAAAATTTTTTATACCATTTTGAGAATTTAAAATTTTATAAATTGATGAAGTTAGCCAACCGGTTTACCATGATGAGGTAGTCAAGTATTATGCCAACCTAGGGCAGAGTAAAAACAATCACTATATGACTAAGGTTAATGGTATATTGATCCAGGTAACTAAATTTAATATCAATGATGTCTTAGGGTGTAAGTACAATAACCCCGAAACCTGTTTGCTAGAGGTTGTTCAAGGGCTTTTAGAAATTTTCCACCAATAACATTGGCCTTGCGTTACTGAATACACACCCTTATTCCCAGTGGCTATGACTAGGAAATATTTTTATCTGGAAGGATCAATACCGGGTCAAGCTAAAAAGTATGATTTAAGTGTTCAAAATGTTGAACATATGTTAGTGTACGAGTGGCTATGCATTAATATATTGTCGTCGGGAGGTCATGCTTGTGTGCCAACCAATGGAAATTTAATGTTTTTTTACTATGTCATGGAAGAAGATAAGATAAACCCTGGTTACATTATACTTAATTACATTCTAAAGGTCAGAGATGGGGAGAAGAACAATCTACCCTCTGAGGGATTGATCACAACCATGCTTAGAAAATGGGGTGTTACGCTTGTTGATAGACCAATATGCCTAGATTATTATGAAAATTCGTGGTTTAAGCACAAGCATTTGATGCTGGGATTTTATAACAAATATTATCTGAATGTTGTCCCTGGAGAAAATGCTAAGAATTATAAGAGATCTAGGGATTCTTCAACTCAGAGAGAGGAGGCCTCGCCATACTGTGAGTTACATTTGTGTTACTGTTTAAATCATAACTATTTTTAAAACTATATGGAAACTGTACATAACTTTAAAATTTTGTTTTCTCATAGGCTCTAACAGTCCTTTGGGTATGTGGCATGAAGAAAAAAAAAATCAACGGATACATGGCATGCCTACGCGTGGACATAAGTGCCGCAAACTCAAAGGTGGCTGCCGCAGAAGCTAGTCACACCAAGTTCATTGCTTCTTCAAGCTTTCAAATCGACCTTGCAATTGGAGATAAAATGCCAAACTTCAAGTCGGTTTTCTTTGATGATGAATAGTAAGTGGAAGATGAAGGTCATGAAGACGAGGAGGAGGATGAGAGGAAGGATGTGGAGACTGATCCATAGATTAACAAGCTGTTTGCATAGCAAGAGAACGAGGAGTGATGATATGTTCATAGTTTTTAGGATGTTAAGAATTTGATACTATGCATTATGGATTTTTTTAAACATTTGAAGTATTATTTGTTTTAAGTAAAAACTTAATTAACATTTGATAGATGGAAAGAATTAACATTTGAAGGATGGAATGAGTTAACATTTGAATGATGATTTGTTTTAAGAGTAAAGGATACTGTGGTTTTAACAATTCCAGCAATTTAGAAAAAATTATTTAGCTTGTTGAATGATAAAATAAAATTGACCCTTCATTTCTGACATTTGCCATTTTGTTCGACAAGGTTCAAAGTTCGAAACCTTGTCTTAACTATACAAAAATAGTCCAGAGTTTGTTACTCACTCATAAGTCTTTTTGACGTAAATAAAGAAGAGACAATTTTGGGAGTTTCGAGTTCGTCATGTAGGTTCTGACTTCTTTTGTCATTTTTATCTCATTCCATAGAAAAATGTGTTGCTTTTTTTTTTGGTATTTTCAAGTTCCTCAATTGGAACGTATAATCGTACCTTCATATTTTGGTCTAGAACTAGTTTAAGACTCAGAACACTATCCAATATATAAAAAACACGTTTCCAATCGAAAAATCCCCAACTTCAAAAACCTAATTCACACTTCCGGATGTTGAACGAACATAGGGTATAAATTCCAATTCAAATTCAAATGGCAAACGACATTGCAGTGTCTCAATCCAACAAAGGGAAACGTGGGTCGACTTCCTGTTTGAGGGGTTCACATTCATCCATTCTCGGGTACGAAATCACTAGGTTTGTTTCACTTCTCGGGCTAATTTAAATCCTTCCCACTTCTTAGCTTCAAATCGCTCACATGTCTTGGATCGATCTCCAGTTGGAAAGGAAGCTTGAAAGAATTTTGAGCCTCAAGTCAGCTCACCAAGGTGGCAAGTTACCCGGCTTGGATATCAATATATTTTATGCTTGAAAAATCCCTATTCCCGAGATCTTCAATCCCATGGCTTGTGTACTCCACGAAAATATCTTGTTTCTTTGTGAAGTGAGGGTAAGCTTCCAAGATCTCTTCTCTATCTGACTTTTAGAGTGAGGCGTTGTTGATGAAAGGCCCTATCCCCTTGGATAGGGTTAAGGTGGAGTTTTTCAGCCTTTATTATACCCTTTAACTTGATTCTCCTTGTACCAATGGAAGTTGGGGTAATCATGGTACCCCGGGTTGAAGGTATTCACGTAGGGGTATTTCCTTTTTCCTCCTTGGTTTCCTTGGAACCCTTATTGTTGTTTCCCCCTACAGAATTGTTGCCAATTGCGATCATTGAAGTTCAATGCACACCTCCTGGTCTTCCACTACTTGTGGAAAAGCATCAGTGTGATGGTGGAGACTACAAATGCCAAAACCATTACCTAGTGAACTCTCACTTTCATGAATTCCTTCATCATAGAAGCAAGCGCTTGGACTTGCTCATCCATCTTTGGAGATTGAGACAACTTATCCATAGTCTTCACTCGAGATCTTGTACCAAATTACCTCTCTCCATTGGCCATTTCTTCGAAGAGTGCTTGGCATCCCTTAGGCTCTTGTTGGCGATTGAACCATTGCAAGAGAAGTTCACCATTCGCATGTCATCATCACATAACCCCTTTGGAAAATAGTATATCAAATTCCCATCCTTGATGGATGATATTAATGATTTTCCAATAGCATCTTGAATCTTTCCTAATTCTCGTAGAGGAATTAATTTGCAAACTGAGAGATATTGGAAAACTGATTCTTCAACCCTGCAGACTTTGAAGCTGGAAAGTATTTCTCAGGATTTGGCGATATCAAGAAATTAGAAGGGAAACGACATCAAATTATAGCCCTCATCTAAGACTCCCGGTGGCTTCATATTTGTAAAAACTAGACGACACCCAGAAAAGTCATTGTTTTAATTTTTGCCGGCCATTCCATGGAATGTTGGCAAACACTTGATCATGTCGATCTTGAGCTCACATGTAACATTGGGTGGCAAGGGTGGGAAGATGATACATAGGGGTTGATTCTCCAAGTTTGTAGCCATCAACTCCCTAAGTGTGTGATTCTCACAGCTTGTTCTTGTTGAATCCCCACTCTAGTTCTACTCCCCCTTCTTGTTCGACTACCTACATACGCCGTTAGATAGTGTAAAGTCCACACGTTTGTAGAATGGGTGCGTACCATAAACTAGGAACCAAAAAATATACATCTAGAAGAAACACTCGCAAAAGGATTAGAAGTACACATATCACTATCACCCAAAGATAGAGATTTTTATTGTTGCTCCCAATCCTACTACTATGCTACTAAAAAGGGTAGATAGTGTCAAAACCGGGGTCTTCCATAGTGATGTTAGGAATATAAGAATCAACTACACACAACCGTGGTAGAGTCGTCAATCCAATCATGCATTAAGAATAATAAATGTTGGTAAATTAGGCTTTAGGGGGGTGATTTGCAACAACTACTAACATGAAATTGACACGAGAACCACAAACCTGTTCTAGTGTTTGTGACACGTGGTGTGGTCTATGGTCAACATTTCCCTATACATGTCACCTAAGGTGCGCATGTAATCCTTAATTGACACTGCACCAATAGTAAGAAGAGTGCAAAAATGTCCTTGCCTGCTGTCCAGATCTGAATCTTCCCCGTGCTGTTACATCCCGAGAACTACACAATAAATGATTATTCCTAAGACTAAAATGGAAAATGGGGTGAAGCACCTTATCTATGGCTCTAAGGTGGAAAACCTAACCCTAGTTTTCTACTCTAAGTATCTCTATCCGTAACCCTTCGGACCAGTTCGCCGGCTAACTAGTGTATGGTCGATCATAACGTTCACTCGGCAACCCACGTGCTCACCCACACGATTTCGGGCAATCGTTACCCCAAACACATCTAGGTTTCCTTCCTTGGGGGATATCAATAATTGCACCAACATGAAATTAGACTACAGTGTGTGTCAATCTTAGTGTAAAATTCATTCAATTAGTAAGAATATGAAGAACAAGCCATTATAATCATTACAAACACAAAAAAATAGGTAGATCAAAGGAATCTCACAAAACAAACATTAATTCATGAATACAAACCCAATCCCTAAGTAAATAAACTACTCCCTAAGCATTGAACACAAGTATTTCATTACACTCAACACTTTTGGGCAAAATAAAATAAAGAGAAGAAGAGAAAAGATCCCAGAAAGAGAAGAGAACTTTCTCTCTCCAGCCTACTCTTGAAGTCCAAAAATGAACATAAATATAAACCCTATAAAACATAGGTTCATATATACAGTGGTAGAGAATTGTGCTTTGAAAAAAGGACAAAATCGGCCTAGAAGCCCTTGCAGTCGCAATTGGAGCGACCAATGGAAATTGGCGAGAACCGTGCAAGATAGTGCCAACGTGGGGCACGCAGCATGGCATTGCCCATGCAGCCTTATGCTGGGGTAGGGTAGTGCGGGGTTGTGTCGGTGCACGCTAAACGGATTGGCACAAGCCATCGATTGGTGTCTCGGCTTGAACATCTAATTTTCGCGCCCTATGTTGTTTGGCGTGGCTCATTCACTATAAGGATTTTTTGATGAGCTGAATGGAACGATCTGTGTCATTTTGCACAACCCGTTGGATAGTCTTCACTTTTGGAATTTGAAACGATGCAAACCGTGTGAACTATCACGGTCCGAGCCCATGTTAAGAAATATGGAGGGATTTTTGGGGATGGTTTGTGTAGCCTACACAGATCTGCACGGCCCGTGTTGTGGGGCTATTGCACAGCCCATGTAAGATGGCACGGGCCGTGCAATTTTGGATGGGCTCCTGCAAAGCCTTCTGCCGGGTTCAATTCTTTCTTTCTGAGTTCAGTTCTATGTACTACCACACTTTGGAGGCAGTGGCCTTCAATCTACTACTATTCTCGCGAATGACATTCAATATTTTCTACCATTCTTGCGAATGGCCTTGTTCTATCACACTCGTGGATAGCCTTCTACAAAATGATGTAAAAATACTCACAAGAAACCTACTTGTAAGATCCCGAAGGAAAATATAGGTTCTTTCTTAAATATTGAGTAAAAAAAGTGTCTATGAGTTGTGGGACAGAGGGAGTAGTACTAATCAACTTCTACACCCTTATGTATTCTTCTTAATGATTACCTGTGGTCCAATCCGACCACTTAGCATAGTTAACCTAAATTTACTCATTAATCATGCAACCACATATACCTGATCCTTTAGAATAATTAAGGTAGAGAATAATGGGGTGGTGAAAGTACCGTCTCTGTTTAAACGGAAAGGCACAACCCACTTTGATTATTTTAAAGTCCACCAAGGGTGCCAACATATACTTCTTTCTCACTTTCGTCGTCTTTAGCGCATGGCTCACTTAAGTACAATCAAAGCCCTAGGATGACTTCTTGATTGGTTCTCTCATCTTTTGTTTTCCAGCTGATTTATGGATCTAAACCCACTAACCCCACTCAGTGCATATTCATCACTAGCTTCTACTTTCTTGTCAAATTTGTTTCCTCATCATAAAAGCAACATTGTAGCATCGATTAATTTTTAATTATTTTTTCTTCTCAATCTTGGATAACTACTAAAAATATAATTATCGTAACACTTTTCTATCCACTCTTATTAAAATGTTACAATAACTTATAAAATGTTAACTAAATCTTTAAATTGTGTTACTTAAAATATGAAAAGCGTCGCGTTAAATCTAATGCAACATCAACTAAGATAATAATATAAAAGTGTAGCAATAGGTCTAACTTAATGCTAATTTTTAGCTCCTAAAGAAACATTTTCATATAGTTACATTAAACATTGTTTTGGTAGTAGATTTTCCTTCAAAGTCATGCACAACAAACGGAAAATGTTTGAAGGGATGATTGAGATCCTCAGACGACTACCACCATAAATGAAAACATTCCACGTCTTGATCAAACATTCAATGGTTTCATTAGAGATCATATAAGTGACATGGTTGGACCTATGATAAGGTCAACAATGAACCTTAGAGATGCTGCATTGAATACTTTGATTGATCGGCTTCATAATGAAGAATTAATGAAAAAGTTGGCAAGGGCTTGGATTATTTATTCAAATTTGTCGATTACCTAAAAACATTATGAAGAACACTATACTCTTTTCCCACTAGGTTTTTTAATGAGGTAGTGTGATCATTGTAACATTAATTTTATTTTGGGTTTTGGACTGATAGTTTCGGCCATGTGGGCTTTAGTGAGCTGTTCGAATAATGACAGTCCATTAGGGTTTAGCATATTTAGTTTTATTCTGATTAGAATTAGATTTGGTAAGATTAGATAAGGTAATATTTTTCCAGTTTAATTCTAAGACATGCAGCCGAGATTTAGAAAGATAGGATTTGATTTTTGATATTTTAGTTAGATATGGTTTTAGTTTCCTTAATCTGCCATGAGATTGATTTAAATTCTGATTGTGACTAGGGTTTGATGAGCTCGAATTCTTCTATATTTAAAGAGGAGATCAGTCGTGAGTTAGACACACTTTTATCAATTAAATATTCAGAATTTTGAGTTATTCTCATTATCTTCATTGTTACTTAAACTTGCGGGCTATTTAAGTTTCAATCTCCTTTTTAAGTGTACGTTGCGGGCTAGACGCTTATAAAGAACCCCTGTGATCTAAACCTACGGGTTATTTAGATAACAAGTCGGAGTTGAGTGTACCCTACGGGCTAGACGCTGCAATTTGGTGCGCCAAAAGTAGGTTGGGTGAGATCCCTGCTTTTGTCAAACATCCAATATTTCACAATCCAGAGTTTTCGCAAGGATATGCATATTAAGGGATCTCCAGTAGCTAGAGTATGTGAAAATTAAGTCAGGTGATTCGATAAAATTAGAGAAAATTGCTTTTACAATCCCACCTAACTCATTATGATTGAAAATGTTAATATAGCCCTAAATAGTAATGATAAGTGCAAATATAATCATTCCAGCATATTTAGGCTGAAATTCAGTAAAATAATTATTTCACCCAGTCAAAAAATTTAAAAAGTAAAAAAGGATGAAATTAAAATTAGACCCCCCAAAACCTTGTACTTTTTCTTCTTCTCTTCTTTTGTTCACCTTCCATATGGAAGCTTTGCCGAATCTAAGCGCCATTGATTTAGCGGCAAGGCTGTGTGGCGCTAGGGCAGTGGTTGGGGAGAAAGGCGATGCCATATTCGTATAAAGAGGAGCCTAAGGTGGAAAAGGTTCGAAATGAACAAGTAGTAGGGCAAGGCTGGGATAATCAGAGTGTGGGTGGGTTGTGGTGACGGGCTGGTGGGGCTAGTTTTTGGTGGTTAGGAATAAAGGCGGTGTCATCTTCTGTGAGAGTGGAGACTCAGGTGGAAAGAGTTCAAAATCTACGAGTTATAGGGTTTGGCTGGGATAATTTGTGTCTGGGTGGAATGTGGTTCCGGGGCTTGTGGCGCTATGTTTTGGGCTGGGCATCGAACGACGGGGCTGGGTTGGGATCTCCAGCGGCGGAGGGCTGTGCGAACCCCCGACCCCAAGTAATTTATTAAGTATGTAATAGTTAAGTTAAGATTAAATTATTTTTTGGTCCCCAACATATATCACAATACCATCTTTTGGTACCCAATAATAATACCGCTTATATTAAATAACCAACAAAAACAAAATTATTTGTTTGGTTCCCAATGGTTGTTTTCAGGTATGACTAAATGGTTTTCATATATAGCCAAGGGGTATTTTCATAATTTTTCTAATTTAATATTTTTAAAAAATAAGAAATCAGTTCTCTCCAATTGTGCTCTCCTCCGATAAGCTTCTTTGTCACCAGAGTGTTGGATTCACCGATGATGGCCGAAAAAATGGAGTGTCAATTTATCTGCATGAGTGAAGTTGGAATGGACTTGCTGGAGGTGTTGGGGTCGAGCTCTAGTGCCGTGATTTGTAACACCGAACATATTTGGACAGTGGTGTCGTATCCCATCATTGTGGAGCTGGACAGCCGCGTAAGGTGGAGATGCTTTGCTGACGTGAGTGGAGCTATAGCGCTTCACCGATTGAGGGGTGACAATGATTTCCAATCGCCGATTTCCAATTCCCCCAATCCTTCTACTTCCCACCGCCTCTCTATTCCACTCTCCTCACCGTTCTCCTCCCCAATCTTCGATTTTCGAGCAAGGAGTTCCATCGTCGTCTTTGCAGAATTTCGTGGAGGAGAAGATCCACCGTGATTGCAGAATCACCAAAAGCAAGCAGTAAAGCAACCTTCCAAGGAGTAAGGCTGCTCCATCCCCTTCTCCAGCTCTGTTCAAATGTCACCACATCACAACCACTCACTCCGGTGAACTATCTCTGAAAAATGGATGAGCAACAGCTCCAGATTCTCGCCCTTTGGGAGGTCGTCGCCGTACCTCTCAAATATACAATTTATAAGAACTAAATTCTTACTAAATACAATTAAGTAGATAGTGGCAAGTCAGGGTCGTTCACAAAGAAGTGGGATATTCATAAGGGTTCATGCATATTTAAGGATGGATATAAGCCTAGATAAAGATAGATATATATAAGCATGTAAAGAGGGGAGTTTAACAAAGACGTTCAACGACCATTTGCAAACCTCATTGATAAGCACTCTAGACAAACAACGCCTAAAGGTATTTCATCA